>VZTY01010447.1:0-16340 GCA_013400935.1 Turnix velox | reverse complement strand
TTTATCTAGTTTGGTTTTGATATTGNTTTCTCTTGCACTGATTTTTATCTAGTTTGGTTTTGATATTGTTTGGTTGCCCAGAGAGGTGGTGGAGGCCCCATCCCTGGAGACATCCAAGGCTCTGAGCAACCTGATCTAGTGCAGGATGTCCCTGCTCACTGCAGGGGGGTTGGACTAGATGGCCTTTGAAGGTCCCTTCCAACACTATGATTCCATGTTTCTCTACTCCCAGATGTAGCAGACACAGGGTTTGACGTTAAACAGTCATCTTTGGCAACTTTGGTGCTTCCAGTTGCAGATAAAGTTTGTTTTTTTCCTAAGAAGTTCCTCCAGAACTGCCATCAGTTGGGTCTGATCCTGCCCCTTGGAGGCCAAGGAATGATGGAGTGGACACAGAGCATCTTTGCATATCTCAGTTTTCCAGACCATAAAAAGAGCAAAAAAAGTCTCCTTTATGTGTGGGAAGGCTCTTGGGTTTTCTTTAAAAGCAAAGCAAAACAAAAGCAAAAGGGGGAGGAATCCTGTGTATCTGCTCTGTCTCATTTTTGGACCCAAGCACTGAGCTCCTTAATCCTCACTCCAGCCACTGACTCACTGCCTGAGAGTCACAAGATGCCTTTTGTAACCCAGCCACTGCTTTCTCTTATTCCTGAGTTGTGAGGGTGGAGGAGGAGGAATGTAAAGACCTTGGAATATTGTCTCCAACTTTCCTGGGTTCCAGACACAGGATCAGACCTGCCTTTGGGCTCCCCAGACCCTGAGGGATCTAAAATCCCAACCAGAGTCAGATATTAAGTGATGTTGCTCCACTGGGGTCTGCTGTGCAGAGGAGGGGGCCAAAATGGGATAAAAACACACCTTAGGTTGTTAAGACCTTGCAATGTAGGGTCTTATGGTACCACAGCAATTATTGTCACCACCTTGGAGGAAGGTAGAACTGAAGTTCTCCTGTGCTGAGCTACCTGTGTGGCATCATCCTCCTGTCAAACTTGGCTTTTGCAGCATCTTGGTGGGGAAAGCCTGAGAGAAACACAAGCTTTGTAGCTTCCAGATTTAAATCAGGCTCTTTCTTGCAGCAGGGAGATGATTCCAAGCATCAGGAAGGGATGGGGGTTTCCTCCTAGCTTGGTGGGAGCTTCTCAGCCCCTTCTTTCAGATCTGGGGCTGGATTTTGCCCCCTTTTCCACAGACCCTTTGCCAGCAGAAGAAAAAAAAAGGAAAGCCTAAACATTTCAGTGTGATTTTCAGGCCCTGCAGTGACATCTATAAGACAAGTAAGATCAGTCCAAGTCTCAGAGTTGGGTGATGCACAGCTTTGGGGTTCTTCTAGATCCTGCTAAAACACCTAAAGCAGGGCTGAGGATGTCAGGAAAGCCTGGCTGCAGAGCCCAGCAGCTGATGGGGTGAGAACAGGCTCTCAGCTGTCACCACTGTCTTGGTGTCCTGGCAAAAACACCCCCTTTTCATAGCGGGTTTTAAGTTTAGCTTCTTGGTCCTTTTTTTTTCCCTGTTCTTTTCCTGTTTCCCCCCCCTTCTCTTTGTCACTGGGTTTTAATGGGCTCTTGGATCTGGTCCTGGTTTGAGCAGCTCTGAGCAGGCAGGAAGGAAGGAGGAGAATGCTGAAAAGCCAGAGGAACCATGTCCATTTGCCCAACTTCTCTGCCTGGGGGAGCAGTGCCCAGGGCACTGAGTTGCTGTGGGTGATTTGAGCTCAATCAGCAGCAACAGGAACAAAGCTTGGGGGGAATGAAGATGGTGGGATGTTGACTTGCCTAAGGCCAGTGATGGCTGGAGGGGCTGTTCAGCCTGGAGAAGGCTCAGGGAGGACCTCATAGTAGCTTCTCAATACCTGAAGGGAGCTACAGAAAGGCTGGGGTAGTGGGATCCAGGATGGCAGGACTAGGAGTAATGGATGCAAATTGGAAGAGGGGAGATTTAGGCTGGAGATAAGAAAGAAGTTCTTTGCTGTGAGGGTGGTGAGACACTGGAAGAGGTTGCCCAGAGAGGTTGTGGATGCCCCCTCAACCCCTGGAGGTGTTTAAGGCCAGGCTGGATGAGGCACTGAGCAACCTGGTGTGGTGGGAGGTGTCCCTGCCCATGGCAAGGTGGTTGGAACTAGATGATCTTCAAGGTCCCTTCCAACCCAAACTATTCTATGATCCTATAATCAGCAGTTTTCTCTCCAGCTTTGGGTAGTCTCTGTTGTCTTCCTGAGCTCAGCTAAGTGGAGGAAAGTGCTGATGAGCATGTAGAGCAGATGATCCCCACCAGCTAAGCCATGGGGGAACATCCACCCTGGGGTTTTTTGCCTGGATGTCCCTGTAAGGAAGGGTTTTGTGCTGCGTGGGCTTATTTTGGATGAGCAGGACAGTGGGTACTTCTGCTTTTGTGGTCTCTTGTCTTCAGTTGACGGAACTGCAGTTGTTTTCACTACATGGGGGTGGCTTTTTTCCTGTTTCCTTTTACCCAGGGCCCTGAGCTTCGTTTGACATCAGAGGCCTCAGAATTGCTGCTGCTGGTTACGTGGGTTTGGGATTTGCCAATGAGGCAGGAGTGAAATGAAAGCTCATTCATGGCTTGTGTCAGCCACGTAGGACACAGTCCTTGGTAGAGCCAGTTTCTTTCATTTCAGGGAAGGTTCTTTTCCCGTTACTGGTGGGTAGAGGTGGTTTGGGAAGGCACTTTCTGTTTACTGGCTTTACCAGCTTTCATCAGGTCCTTGGGAACTTGTGCAAACTTGGAGCCTTCAATGAGAAAGTCCTGAGGCTCAGCTCTGCCTTTTCTTGTCTCATTTACCAGTAAGGCTGTGAATTCCCAGCAGGAACAGTTTCCCATGGGGAGGGTTAGTCTCTCCTCCTCTCCNTGCTGTTGGTTACGTGGGTTTGGGATTTGCCAATGAGGCAGGAGTGAAATGAAAGCTCATTCATGGCTTGTGTCAGCCACGTAGGACACAGTCCTTGGTAGAGCCAGTTTCTTTCATTTCAGGGAAGGTTCTTTTCCCGTTACTGGTGGGTAGAGGTGGTTTGGGAAGGCACTTTCTGTTTACTGGCTTTACCAGCTTTCATCAGGTCCTTGGGAACTTGTGCAAACTTGGAGCCTTCAATGAGAAAGTCCTGAGGCTCAGCTCTGCCTTTTCTTGTCTCATTTACCAGTGAGGCTGTGAATTCCCAGCAGGAACAGTTTCCCGTGGGGAGGGTTAGTGTCTCCTCCTCTCCTTCTCCCTCTTCTTCTCCCTTTTCTCCTTCTCCTTCTCCTCCCTCTCCCTCTCCTCTCCTCCAGCCCAGCTGAAAGGGGGCAGAGAAACACCAACATCTTGATCTTTAAAGCAGCTGTTTTCCAGGGAGCATGGGGAAAAGCACTTGGAGAAGTTTTGCCTCTTCCACGTGTGCTGAAATGAATACTTTTTTTCCAATAGCAGTTCATTATTTCATGTCTTTGGAGGCAAACCCGGGGCATGTGGGACCCAAGCTCTTAAGACCTACTAATTGTTGGCTAATTGTCTGTGGGTAACACAAGGGGATGCTGCTGAGATCACATTTAATCCTGTGCTTTGCTCCCGTCTTACTAAACCCACCTTTGTGACCCATCTCGGAACACTTTTTAAAATGCAGAATCTAAGCCAAGAGGTGATTTTTGCCCCTCTGCTCAGCTCTGGTAGGGCCCCACCTGGAGTTTCTGTGTCCAGTTGTGGAGCCCCCACATAAGAAGGGCATTGAGCTGTTGGAGTAGGTCCAGAGGAGGGTCACAAAGATGATGAGAGGGCTGGAGCACCTCCCTTCTGAGGACAGGCTGAAGGAGTTGGGGTTCTTCACCCTGGAGAAGACAAGGATCATGGGGGGACCTCAGAGGAGCTTCTCAATACCTGAAGGGGGCTACAGAAAGGCTGGGGTAGGACTTTTTAATAGGGTCCAGGATGGCAGGACTAGGAGGAATGGATGCAAATTGGAAGAGGGGAGATTTAGGATGGAGAGAAGGAAGAAATTCTTTCCTGTGAGGGTGGTGAGACACTGGAAGAGGTTGCCCAGAGAGGTTGTGGATGTCCCCTCAATCCCTGGAGGTATTTAAGGCCAGGCTGGATGAGGCATTGAGCAGCCTGGTGTAGTGGGAGGTGTCCCTGGCCATGGCAGGGGGGTTGGAACTAGATGATCTTTATGGTCCTTTCCAACCCAAACTATTCTATGATTTTACTTTGCTGTTTAGTTCTGGCCCTTCATCCCACCCCCCCTCTTAACCTTGAGAAGCGATGAAGGCAAGTTCCCTGCTGAGCTCTCCTCCTGGCTCCCCCCAGGCTCCCTCTCACCACAGTCCTTCCTCTCCAGCCTCACACCAAACCTTGGCAGTGTCTTTGGAGCTGGTGATTAGAGCTCCATGTGATGAAGACGTGGGGCTCAGCACCACGCCACGTACTGGAACATTCAGCAGAGAGCTGCAGAGTTCCTTGCACGGAGGAGGAATTCCTCCCCAGTGTAGTCACCGAGGCTTTGAAGCCTCCGTGGGGAGCTCTCTGGCTCTTGCTCTCAGCGCCCAGGGCTATCTGCACTTGGAAGAGGAGGTCTCCTAAAAGCAGGCAAGCCATCTGGTGCCGGCCTCCCAGTTTCATATTTCAAGGGATGAACTCCTGCAGAGTTCACTTACTTTACAAAAAGCCTCCCTGCTCCCCAGTCTGAGACCTCTAAGTTAAACATGTGGTTTTGCCTTGTGCCTCCTCCACGGAGAGGCCTTTTCCTGCCAGATGTTGAGGGGCAGGATGGCAGAGAGCTGGAGAAATCATGGTCAAATGGTCTTTTACTGTGTCTTTCTGTGTGGTTTTGGTGCCCATCTTGATGTGTGTTGGGGGATTGCAAAGTCTTTTCTTTCAGAGTTTAGTGTAAGTCACAAAAGCTTTAATTCATACAAATCTCAATCTTTTTGCAGCCATTTAAAGCACTGCCTCAGACTTTTGGATACTTCTCTTCTGCCAACACCATCAGCAAGCAGAAGGGATGTTCACCTCATCCCTGCTGTGGTGATTGCTCAGGTTGAAGCAGTGATGGATGAGGGTCTGCACATGGGTGTTGTGCTGTATTTGAGCTATATGAGACCAAATTCACCTTCCCTTCTTCTATGAGGGGCAGAAAAGTCTAGAAATATGTAGAGCAGCAGTTATATTTACTCCACACTTGTCTGTGACATCTCTTTGGAGAACATTTTACCAGTACCTGAAGGGACCTACAAGAAAGCTGGGAAGGGGCTGTTTGCCAGGGCATGGAGTGAATAGGATGATGTGGAATGGTTTGAAACTAGAGCAGGGCAAGGTTAGGTGAGACATGAAGAAGTTCTTCCCCATGAGGTTGGTGAGACACTGGAAGAGGTTGCCCAGAGAGGTGGTGGAGGCCCCATCCCTGGAGACCTTCAAGGCCAGGCTTGCTGAGACTCTGAGCAACCTCATCTAGTGCAGGATGTCCCTGTTCACTGCTGAGAAGTTGGACTAGATTACCTTTGAAGGTCGCTTCCAACTCTATGTTCTTATGATTTTGAAGATGTTTATCTTTGGTTGACTTCAGGAGANCTGGTGTAGTGGGAGGTGTCCCTGCCCTTGTCATGGAGGTTGGAACTAGATGATCTTTAAGGTCCCTTCCAACCCAAACCATTCTATGATGTCCCTTCCAATCCCATACATTCTATGACTTGCTGTAAGCCCTGGTGTGAGTGCCACATGTAGGATTGCAGTGTTACTGGTGGCCAACATGTGAATAAGCCAGGTCAAGGTTTTGTGTCTCTCCCACCCCTTGTCTCCTCATCTGTGAAGGTAGAAACGTGCCTTTGGGGCAGGTGTTGGAGTGGGACTTCTCTTTCTCCCTGGTGCTGCTGCTGCTTCTTTTTGCTTTGTTGGTTTTCAACTGACATGTGAGGAATCAGCACAATCAGCATCTTGGAGGAGCAGTGGTAGGAAAGAGGAAGCTCACCCAGAATATAAATAGCCAAATTTTAAAAAGTCCCAGTGTAGCAGCTCGCCTGGCTCTTGGCGTGAGCCCTGCTGGGGAGCTCTGGGAAGCTGCTTCTCCGTGTGTGGTTTGCAAAAGGGGGAACTTTGGGGGCTCTCATGTGAGCAAAAAATGAATGAATCTGACAGTTTTGAATATGGGAAGGAAATGAATTTTGCCTTTACTCACATCAAAATTGGGTATATTTGCTGCACGTGACGTGAAATACAGAGGGAACCCCCCCCATTCACAGTTATGGCAACACTTTCCACCACTGTTGCAAAGCAGCTGCCAGTGATTCATGGATTGATGATGGGACACTTTGTCCTCCCCTATGGTTTGATTTCTTTGTTAATTTAATTGCATCTTCTCAAACATCTGCTTTTTCTTCATGTTTGTGTGTAGGATTTGCAACTGCCCAGCCAAATCTCTTACCTGGCTTAGACTGTGCTGGAATCTGGTCCTGCTGGACCTCACAGCAGGAGGAATAAGCTAGAATTAGAATAAATTAGAACAGAATAGAGTAGAATAGAATTAGAATAAGAATAGAATCAGAATAGAATCATGGAATGGTTTGGGTTGGAAGGGACCTTAAAGACCATCTAGTTCCAACCCCCCTGCTGGTTCTCTGCAGTTCCCTGCCTTAATTCCTTGCTGGTATCACTTGACTTGAGCAGGGTGTGGGTAACAGCACAGTGGCTGCTGCTCTGATGGTGATGATAAAGGGTGGTTAAAGAGCATGTTGGGTGCTGAGGATCATGTTGAGTGTGTTAGGTGCTGAGGATCATGTTCAGCACTGTCTCCTCCATGTCTTTTGAGATGTGCGGTGTCATCTGAAGCCAGAGCCATGGGTAGGGCCAATCCCATAATTGTGGGGAGCAGTTCAGGAGGAGGATTTTTTGCAGGGAGCTCCATCCTGGGTCACCCCATGGCAGCTTCTTCCTCAGCAAACCCTCCCTTGGTGCCATTGCTCAGGGGATTTTGTGCTTCTGAGAGCTGTGGGCTGGTGTTGGGCCCTTGCCAACAGTGTGTTACACAGTGGGGACTTGTCCCCAAGCTCTTGCACCCCATTGTGTCCTCCCCTCCCCCAGACGGGGTATTTCCCCCATCTGCTGAGCAGTGAGCTTTGGCTGTGTTACACTGTGTGTCCCACCATTTGGTGTGGGGGAGATCCCTGTGGTTTTTAAAAGGATCTGAATAAATCCTCTTAAGAGAGACACTGACTCAGCAGAGCGTGGAGAGAGAGAAGGAGGAGGAGGAGGATGAAACCAAATTATCCTTGTGGGGCTGGAGCCACCACCAAGCCCCACACTGGCATGTGGAGCTGGGGCAGGTGTAAGCTTGGGGAACTTCTCCAAGAAGCATCACTTCTTTCCTCACTGAATTTTAGATGTTCTCCATTTCCCTTGAGCAAAAATGTGATTCTCATAGCTTGGGCTGCAGCTTGGAGGTGCCTGTCCCCAGGCTGTGCCCAAACCCACCTCACTGGTGTTCCCTGTGGGCTTCCCCTTGGGTTTCTGCCTTGTGTATGTGGCCAGAGCTCAAAGATGGTTCAGTTTCATGGTTATTATTTATGACTGAAGGAAATAACTCCATGTAGGTGCAGATTAGTGGGATTATGGTCAGACTGGGTGGCAATGTCACCTTATGGGGTCAGGTGAAGGCTTGGGGAGGAGGGAGCTGCCAGGGCTGGGTATGGGGGTGTGAGAGGTCCTCACTCTGCCCACCACTGGAGCAAGTTTGGTTTGCAGAAGGGCTGAGACAGGGGGAGTGTGACACAGAGCAGACCAAGAGCAGTTTCATTAAGTGTTGGCTCTACCCATGAGGAGGAGCAGATGGGTGCAGTGTGAAGCTGGCCAGGAGGACTGGTGCCACTAGGTTTGCATTTTTGAGCAGGCAAGGGAGACTCTTTGCCTGCCAGCTGTTGCCTTTGGCTCATTGAAGTGCCCCAAGAGCATCTCTGCCACGCTTCATCCTCTTTATCTCATGGTGTATCTTGTCCTCTCTTGCAGAGCTCCACACAGGAGATTGGAGAAGAGCTGGAGGATGGTGTCATCTACAGCATATCCCTCCGCAAAGTGCAGCTCCATCACACGGCCAACAAAGGGCAGAGATGGCTGGGGGTAAGCTGAGGTCTCCATCACACCACTGGCTGTTCTCAGGTGCTTCTCTGCCAGAGACATGGTGACCTGATACCACATCTTGGCAGGATTGATACCAACCCATGTAGTGTCCTCTTTGCACTCCTCCATTCCCTCCCCCAAGTCTTGTCTAGGAGTGATGGATTTATCTGAGAGAAGGGCATGGGGGAAATGACCTGAAGCCCCATTTTGTGAAGCTGGGCAGCATTAATTTTGCATGATGTTTTTTTTAATGTCTCCAGAGAAGGAGACCCCACACCCTCTCTGGGCAGCCTGGGCCAGACACTCTTCCCTCACTCTTACCCTGACAAAGTTCTTTCTCCTATTTCTGTGGAACCTCCTGTGTTCCAGCTGCACCCATTGCCCCAAGTCCTATCACTGGAGGTCACTGAGAAGAGCCTGGCTCCATCCCCCTGACACCCACCCTTTCCATCTTTATGACCATGACTGAGGTAACCCCTCAGTCTCCTCTTCTCCAGGCTGAAGAGCCCCAGCTCCCTCAGCCTTTCCTTAGAAGGGAGATGCTCCAATCCCTTCATCATCTTCATGGCTTTAATATCTGTAGGAGCTCCTGAGACATATGGGGGTGGCGAGACCCTGGAAAATAGAGGATTCCCCCTCAATTGCTGGATGAGGCACTGAGCAACCTGATGTGGTGGGAGGTGTCCTTGCCCATGGCAGGGGGGTTGGAACTAGATGATCTTTAAGGTTCCTTCCAACCCAAACTATTCTATGATTCTATGATCTAGATTTTTGGCAACCTTAAAGCCTTTCCTGAGGTTTTCCAAATGCTCAAGGGTTCTCAGCTGAGTTATGGGTACTTGGAGACCCAGCATCCCTTTCACTAGGCCCATAACAAGAGCCCCAGGCTCTGTGGAGGATCTGTGATCCCAGCCTAGACCCAGAATTGGTTTGCAAAGCTGGTGATACTGCACTGAGCTTGAACTTACCTGTCTTCATCCAGCCCACTGACTTCTGCTCTTGTCCCAGCAGTTTGAGAACGAGTCAGCCTTAAACCTCTATGAGACCTGTAAAGTGAGGACAATAAAAGCTGGAACCTTGGAGAAGTTGGTGGAGTACCTGGTCTCAGCATTCAAAGGCAATGATTCCACCTATGTCACCATCTTCCTGTGCACTTACCGAGCCTTTGCCACCACCAAGCAAGTGCTGGACCTTCTGCTTAACAGGTGAGGCTGTCCTGAACCCTGGAATGCATCTGGGGGTGTCCTGAGCCCCTTCTTGACCAGGAGACCACCAATATCTTCTGGAGGGCTGATGGGCTTCTCTCAACCCTATCAGTGAGGCTAGTGAAACACTGGAACAGGTTGCCCAGAGAGGTTGTGGATGTCCCCTCTCTGGAGGTGTTTAAGGCCAGGCTGGATGAGGCACTGAGCAGCCAGATCTAGTGGGAAGTGTCCCTGCCTATGGCAGGGGGGTTGGAACTCGATGATCTTTAAGTTCCCTTCCAACCCAAGCTATTCTATGATTCTAAGTTTTTGGGACAGGGCAGGGAAGACATAATTTGCCAGTGAGGTGAAGCCTTTCCATCAAGGTGCTTCCCATAATGCAGGGGCTCTGGCAGACTAGGGAAGGAGGACAGTGCAGGGGAGGTTCATCCTGATCCCACATCAGGGCTGGGGTGGATGTAGAGGGAGAAGAAGTCACTCTGAGATGCAACTGAGTCCAGGATGTTCACTGCCTCCTCCCTGTGCCCCACCAGGTATGGCAAACTCCACGTGCAGGCAAATGGGGACCATGCCAGGCACATCGTGGATGAGAGGATGGAGCTGAAGAAGTAAGTCTGACTCTTCTGGTGGTATCTCTTGTCCTTGTGCTGTCCTAGGGTTTAGGACACAAATAGCTTTCTCCTGGCACTCAGTTCTCACTGAGTCTTTCCCTTGTTTCCTCCCTTCCCCAACAGCACCATCTCCTCCATCCTGGGTGCTTGGCTGGACCAGTACTCAGAGGATTTCCGCAAGCCCCCAGACTTCTCCTGCCTCAAGCAGCTCATCTCCTACGTGCGCCACAACATCCCCGGCTCCGACCTGGAACGGAGAGCCCGCATCCTCCTGGCACAGTTCCAGCAGCAGGAGAAGAGCGAGTCAGAGGCTGAAGGTGGGATTCATTCCCCATTTTTGATGGGATCCTTGTCCCACATGTTGTCCCACTTGTGGGACAACCCCTTTCCCTGCTCATGGCGAGATCCTTTCCCTGCTTGTGGTGGGATCTTTTCCCCACTTGTGGTAGGATCCTTTCCCCACTCATGATGGGATCCTTTCCCCACTCGTGGNGTGGTGGGATCTTTTCCCCACTCATGATGGGATCCTTTCCCCACTCGTGGTGGGATCCTTTCCCCACTCGTGGTGGGACCTGGGACCCCTTCCCAGCTCATTGTGGGATCCTTTCTCCACTCATGGGGGGGATCCTTTCTCCACTTGTGGTGGGATCCTTTCCTCACTCATGGTGGGATCCTTTCTCCACTCGTGGTGGGATCCCTTCCCCACTTGTGGTGGGATGCTTTCCCTGCTCATGGTAGGATCCTTTCTTCACTCATGGTGGGATCCTTCCACCACTTGTGGTGGGATCCTTTCCCCACTTGTGGTGGGATGCTTTCCCCGCTCGTGGTGGGATCCCTTCCCCACTCGTGGTGGGATCCCTTCCCCACTCGTGGTGGGTCACTTGGGGTTGCAGATGGAGAAAGCACTATGGTTGGCATTGAGTGGCTTCAAAACCTGGAGTCTTGCCACATGGCCAGCCCTCACAGGCCCATCTTGCATTTATGTGGAGGTATTCTGGGAAGATAATCCCAACTGCACCACAAGTGGGATGTCTAAGTGGATTAGCTAATCTGCCTCTAATCCTCTGCAGACACTTGTGTCCATGTTTAAAAGGACTATCCTTTTATCTGAGCCTCATTTCTCAAGGCGTGAAGCCAGATGGGAATTAAGAGCCTGGGAGGTGGGATGTGGTGTCAGCAGGGGTTGGTGTCAGTGCTGTGGTGCTCAGCTTTGTTGCCATCTCTTGCAGCTGTGGACCATGGTGGCTGCACCTTCCAGCTGGTGGAGGAGAACGGGGTTGGTGATGGAAAGCCAGATTTCCTCTCCTTCTCCCCAGAGATGGTGGCAGAGCAGTTCACACTGATGGATGCTGTGAGTATTCATTCAGCAGCTGGGTCAGGGCTGCTCTGCTCATCTGCTACCCTGGGTATGGGTGTTGTCTCTTCCACCTTCTCCTCTTGGCTTATTTTTACCCTGGGAGACCTATCTCATAGAATCATGGAATAATTTGGGTTGGAAGGGACCTTAAAGATCATCTAGTTCCAACCCCCCTGCCATGGGCAGGGACACCTCCCACTACACCAGGCTGCTCAGTGCTTTGTCCAGCCTGGCCTTAAACACCTCCAGAGAGGAAGCAACCACAACCTCTCTGGACAACCTCTTCCAGTGTCTCACCACAAAGAATTTCTTTCTTATATTTATCCTGAATCTCCCCTCTTCCAATTTGCATCCATTACTCCTGGTCCTGCCATCCTGGATCCTATTAAAAAGTCCTACCCCAGCCTTTCTGTACCCCCCTTCAGGTACTGAGAATCTCCTCTGAGGTCCCCCCAAACCTTCTCTTCTCCACTCCTTTATCTTCCAGGAGCTGTTTAAGAAGGTGGTGCCTTACCATTGCCTGGGCTGCATCTGGTCCCAACGAGACAAGAAAGGCAAAGAGCACCTGGCACCCACCATCCGTGCCACAGTCTCCCAGTTCAACAGTGTGGCCAACTGTGTCATTGCCACTTGTCTTGGTGACCGGTCCCTGAAGCCACAGCAGAGGGCCAAAGTGGTGGAGAGGTGGATTGAAGTTGCTCGGGTAGGACAACTCTCCATCCTACTCACCTCCCACCCCAGCTTGAGGGTCTGAGTTGGGTGAATCCCAACAGAGATCCCTTCTCTTTCTCTGATGCCAAGTCTTGTTTTCTCCTTTTCTGCCCCCAGGAGTGTCGCATTCTGAAGAACTTCTCCTCCCTCCGAGCCATCCTCTCAGCCCTGCAATGCAACGCTGTTCACAGGCTGAAGAAGACCTGGGATGAGGTCCTACGGTCAGTGGCACCTGCAGCTGTGGGCAGGGTTCAGTGTGGGGTGGTTTTCCTCTGCCCATAGCTCTTGAATGTGCAGATGGAGTCATCTCCACTCCATCTTGCCTCTTGGAGTGTGCCCAAAACCTAGGGTCCACCATAAGGGACCTAGAATCGTTCCAAACCCCCTGCCATAGGCAGGGAAACCTCCCACTAGGTTGCTCAGTGCCTTGTCCAGCCTGGCCTTAAACACCTCCAGAGAGGGGGCATCCTCTCTGGGCAACCTCTTCCAGTGTCTCACCACCCTCACTGTAAAGAATTTCTTTCTTATATCTAGCCTGAATCTACCCCCTTCCAATTTACATCCATTATTTCTAGTCCTCTCATCACCTTCCTACAGAAGGTGATGAAATAAAAGCACTGTCATCTCCTCCTCCTTTCCAGGAGAAAGACCATAGAATAGACCCCCAGAATAAGGCTCTGCTAGAGCTGTGAGCATTGCAGAGGTCCTTTGGGTGGGTAGGAGGTGCCCAAAGTTGTCACCACTGTTGACTTCCCCCTGTGTTTCTCCCTGAGCAGGGAAAGCTTCCGCACATTCCATGAACTCTCTGAGATCTTCTCTGATGAGAACAACCACTCCCTGAGCCGGGAACTTCTCATTAAGGTATGGAGCAACGTCACCCACATCACCCTCTTTCTAATAGGGAGCTTGGGGTGATGCTGGGAGAAGTTTCTACCATCTTCCAGCCACCATACCCCAGGCCTGATGGTGCTTGTGGTGGAGGTGCAGGCAGAGCCTGCTGAGTTTGGGGAGCAGACAGGGCTTTGGGAGCAGGCTGGGCTCTTTCTGCTTCTCCACCTAAATGTTGTCATTGCCTGAAGCCTGCAGAGCAATTCAGCAGCAGAGATAAGCAGTGGGGTGAGATCCCAGCACATGAGTCTCCCCAGAGGCAGCTGCATTTTAACAGCTCAGGGCAAAGTCCTCTTGGTTTCAGGTGGGGCTTTAAGGGTTTGTATGAAGCTGCAGCTCCTTCTTTCCCGTGGAGCCTTTCTGCAGCTTCCAGCTTAGCTCCAGTTTGAGGGCTGAGAGGACAACAAATAGAACAAAACATCCCATTGAGGAGCCCTTTATACAGAGCTGGAAATGGGAGCAGCAGCAGTTCCTGTTCACTAAAGCCTGTCCTCCCCATGAACCATGAGCAGCTCAGCTGTGATTTCCTCCTCTTCCCCTCACCCTTTTATTCCCTTTACAAGGAAAGTTGTAGCAATAAAAGCAGGGGTGAACTTTAGGTCGTTTATTAGTGCAATTTCACACCCTCCCTAATCCCCACGTCTCCCCCCTACCCAGGAGGGCACATCTAAATTTGCCACTTTGGAGATCAACCCCAAGAGGGCTCAGAAGAGGCAGCAGCAGCAGCGAGAGATGGTGAGTCTGGCAAAGCCACCCCCTCCCGGGTGACTTCCTGAGCTGGTCCACATCCTCTGCTGACTCTCCTGTCCCTTGCTGTCCCTGCAGGGCGTCATGCAAGGCACCATTCCCTACCTTGGCACCTTCCTCACGGACCTGGTGATGCTTGACACCGCCATGAAGGATTTCCTGGATGTGAGTACCTCCATCTCCATCCTCCTTGGTACAGCCAGCCCAGATCCTGGGTTTATGAAAGAAGAACTGGTCCCCCGTGTGTCCTACACTGGTCACTGCACCCTGTACTTCACCTCTGTCCACCCATAGAAATGAGGTGCTTGAGGGCTGCCCCTCAGCAGGGACACCCACACTGCAGTGCCACAGTCTGGGGGACAGGGGGGTGCAGGAGCAGTGTTTTTCTGCCTGCTCCATATTGATATTTGGCTCCTTTTTTATCTTCTTTCAGGGTGGGCTCATCAACTTTGAGAAGAGAAGGAAGGTGAGAGCTCTGCCCTGGCAGCAGCATGGTGGGGTGGGGCTTGCTGTCGAGGCTGACTTGGTGCAAACTTGGTGCAAAGTGACTTGTGCCAGTCACTTTGGGGTTGATTCTTCTTTTTTTGCTGCCATATTCTTCATTTTAGAAGATTATTCTCATCCTTCATAGAATCATCTAGGTTGGAAGGGATCTTTATGATTACCAAGTCCAACTATTAACCTAATAGTGCCAAAACAACTACTAAACACTTAACCTAAACTGCCCAGAGAGGTTGTGGATACACCCACAACCTGCTTAATGCCAGGCTGGATGAGGCATTGAGCATCCTGGTGTAGAGGGAGATGTCCCAGCCCATGGGAAGGTGGTTGGAACTACATGATCTTTAAGGTTCCTTCCAACCCAAACCATTCTATGATTCTAAACCACGTCCCTCAGCATCATATCTACTCATGTTTTAAATTCCTCTTGGATTGGTGACCCAGCCACTTCCCTGGGCAGCCTGTTCTAAGGGTTTTAAACCCTTTCAGTGAAGAAATTTTTCCTAATATCCATCCCTGGTGCAATTTCTTACCTGTCTCTGTGTGAGGGGCTTGGTGGGAGTTTGTGGAGGAGGTTGGAGGTGGTCTCATGGCTTCTGTTCACTGCAGGAGTTTGAAGTCATTGCCCAGATCAAGCTGCTTCAGTCTGCCTGCAACAACTACAGCTTCACCCAGGAGGACCAGTTTGTGGACTGGTTCCACAGCCTGGAGCGACTCAGCGAGGCTGAGAGGTGAGTGTGAGCAGGGTCCAGGGCTTTTCTGCTGCATCAGGAGGTCCCACTGCTCATCTTCAGCTTCTGCTGTCGTGGTGCTGGCTGTGACAGCCCAGAGAACTCAAACCCTCCTCTCTCCCCTCCCAGCTATGGGCTGTCGTGTGAGATTGAGCCGCTGTCAGAGTCAGCCAGCAACACCCTGAAAGCCAAGAAAAACACAGGGATCATCAAGAGATGGAGCGAGTGAGTCTGCTCATCCCTGGTGGGATGCAGGGTGGAGTGATTGGGGCTGAAGATGGCAGGGGACAGTGCTGTGGTGGCTACTGATCCCTCTCTCTGCTCACTTGTCACTGTGTCTCTCCTGGCAGCCGGCAGCCACCGAGCAGTGAGCCCTGTGCCAGTGGCAGCTCCCACTCCAAATCCTTTGACCAGCTCAAGTGTGGGCAGTACCTCTGCAGTGGAGATGCCACCGACTCTGTGAGTGTCACCTCTGCTGGCTCCAGCAGCTCAGATGTGGAGGAGATCAACATCAGCTTCATCCCTGAGTCCCCTGACTGCCAGGAGAAAAAGGTATGGGGTGTCTCACAGGGTCCTGGCCATCACATGGGGGCTGCCCCTCCTCTGCCCTGGCACTGGGGCTGGGGGAATAATGGGTTGGGGTCCCTGGGCTGTTTGTGACTCACCGGGGCTAGGGAGGCTTCTGCTCTGGCAGCGTGGGAGGGCTTTTGTGCCTCCGGTGGCTGTAGTGGTGTCGGTCCCCCGTTGTCACAGGTCAGTGAGATCCCTCTGGCCTCCCTCCCCCAGCGCTGGTACAGCCCGTCCGTGGCCGACGGAGAAGCTAAAACCACTGTGTCCTCCGCATCCCCTCTCCTCCCTGCCCTCCAGTTCTGGGAATCCACCTCCCTCTCCTCCCTGGACACGTCAGGCATCGGCTCAGGCTCCAGCAGTGCCTCCTCCTCCTCCGTCTCCTCCACACCAGTGACTGCCTCCCGTACCCACAAACGCTCCGTCTCCGGCATCTCCAGCTACTCCTCCCTCTCACTGCCCCTCTACAACCAGCAGGTGGACGACTGCTGCATCATCCGCGTCAGCCTGGCCGTGGACAACGGGAACATGTACAAGAGCATCCTGGTTAGTGCAGGGGAAGGGTGGCTCAGCCTGCTGAGGGGTGGGCATGGCTGGTCTTGGGGGAGATGGGAGAGGTAATGGGGTGGTGGGAGATGAGGGAGATGGTGGGAGAAGTGGTGGGACAGGTGGTGGGAGACGGGAGAGGTGATGGGAGAGGTGGTGGGGGGTGGGAGAGGTAGTAGGAGGTGGGAGAGGAGATGGGAAAGGTGGTGGGAGGTGGGAGAGGTGATGGGAGAGCTGGTTGGAGGTGGAAGAGGTGGTGGGAGATGGGAGAAGAGATGTGAGATGGGAGAGGTTGTGGGAGAAGTTATGGGAAAAGTGTTACGAGATGGGAAAGGTGGTGGGAGATGGGAGGAGGTGATGGGAGAGATGGTTGGAGGTGGAAGAGGTGGT
>VZTY01010446.1:0-103182 GCA_013400935.1 Turnix velox | reverse complement strand
AGTGCGGCTAATGAAGCTTTTAATTGGGGGGGGGGATGGAGTTCCTAGGGAAATATCTTCCGGGATTAAAAATGGAAAGAAGAGAGAGCTCCTCTTGCTATTTACACGCACTCAGATGTCTCTCTGTAGCAAACCAGGAGGGTCAAACTGCAGGACGCAGCGCAGCCCAAAAGCAAACCAAAACCCCCAAGCTGAAAATGGGATATTTGAAAAAGTAAATATTTTATATGGACAAAAAATTTTTAAAAAAATTAAAAACCAAACAACAAAAAGAACCCAACCAAAAACTTGGCGATTGTGTGTTCTCATGCCCTTACTTCTAAACCAGCTGCACAGCCAAGCTCAGGCTGCTTGGCCCTTATAACTATCTTGGCAGCGAGTCAAAAGCTGATAAGCATTTGGGCGAGACAGCTCAACTGCTGTGCTGGAAGAAAAACAGCTGCCATGATTGCTGTTTGATTGAGAGCGCTCACACACACTCACAAAAAAACATATCGGTCCGCAAAGACGGGGCACGAATGCCTGAGGATTTAGCTTTAGAAGATCACCGCACATTTCCTTGAAAAAAAAGAAAAGTTTTATGTATTTTCTCCTCTGTTCTCCTTCCTCTTTTTTAAAGGAAACGTACTGTGTCGACTTGCTTTTCTTCTTCCCATCCCCCCTCCATAACCTCAAGCAAACTCAAGGAATTGTGCCAAAAGTCCCGTTGCTAGTTACCAAGTTCATTTTTTTAAACGTCCCTTTGATACTTCTTTCCCTCGTGCTTGCCATGGAATATGCAAGTCAGATAATCTTTCCATTACTTACAAGAAGTAATTAAAAAAAGAAAAAGAACTGCTAGCTCAACGTTCCTTTCTCTTTTTCTCTCCTAACGGGCAGAAGGAGGGAAACGAGGGGGAGAAGGATATTTTTTCTCTTTGCCGAGTCCAACATTTGGCTTTTTCCATTTGTGGCGGATCACTGTAACGCTATTGTAAAACAACTTCCTGCCCCTTTTGGCTCATGTTCCAGAAGCTGCTAGGCTAAGTTCATAGCACAAACTTTTTTCCCCCTTGCTGAAGAAGAGAGACAAAAAAAAAATTTTTCCCTGCAAATTATTTTCCCCCTCTCCAGGCTAATGGACTCACAAGGTGAATTTATTTCAGCTCTTTAAGAATGTTACACAAGAGACGTCGGTATCCCAGCTGGATAATTCATAAGCTGAAAAGGTGGGGTTATTATAAATATATGTCTGTCTGCGTCTGTGTGTGTGTGCATTTTAATTTTGCAATTTTGAACTGTAAGTCTTAATACCATCAGGTGGATAATGAGCTAAGCTGCTTCATCTGTCGTACTAATTTGTGTATCTATCATAGCACAGATCATTGGCTCAGTACATACAGCCTCCTACTTTCCAATTGCTTTTGTACTCTAAGGTGACCCACATCTCTCTCTCCTCTTCCTCCCCTCCTCTAAATGCTCAGGTTGATCAAAATACCCACTGAAAGCTTCTAAACCCTTCCTGCTAGAGGCGGGAGATGCTGCAGTCTCTGCTAGAAGCCAAAAAGGAAAAAATAAGGCCTCCACAACTTGCTCTCTCACGATTTCTCTCTGCCTCTCCCTCTCTCTCCCTCTGTTTCTCTCATAGCAACAGCATTTCTTGGTACGCCTGCTTTGGCATACATCAGCATTTCTACCCGTCCAAGTGTCCTTTTGCGTCACATCTCGCCATCTCACTCAACCAATGAAATCTCCTTCTTGCAATAAAAATATATATACTTTTGCTGTTATTGGTATATTCAAAAATTTTTTTATGTGCTTTCCTAACAAAAAACGTTGTCAAGCCTTTCATTTGCTCTACATGAGGGGAGGAGAAAAGAAAAAAAAAAGAAAGAAAGAAAAAGGAGACCGTACAGGATTCAACCTTGAAGGGTCTTCTTTGTGGAAAATACGTTACCACAAGAAAAAAGGGATTACATGGTTACTTAATGGAAGTCATGATAGTCCCTCTCATTAGATATTTATTTTGCTTATGCTGTTATTGCTCATCTTACCTACTTTTAACATGGCTAGGCAGTTTCAGCTACTTGGAAAAGTCAGTATCATGTTTCTAAAACTTCATAAAATATTGTTTAGGAAAAAAGATACTAATTGATATTTTATTTCTCTAAATATTGATTGTGGGAGATAGGAAAAAACAGAACTGCAAAATAAAGCAGGTAGATAGGACTTCTTATCCCTTGCAGCTCTCAGATCCCATCCAAAGAGGTTCTCCAACCTTCTGCTTAAAAACACATGATCCTGCAAAATGGAGCAGTTGTCTTTATAGTCATAACTTTTTTTCCCAGATGCATTTCCTTCTTTCATAAATCCACAGGACTATAAAAAATGCACTATTTAAATGCACTATTTAATGACAGTGACAAAAACTTAATGCCATTTATTATGTATTATAGTTTGTAATACAGCCGTTCCATGAGCTGCATGTACTCTGCCTAACTAGTAAGACTACCAAAAGCAAGCCTTATGAAGAATGGTAAATACTGTTATTTGATGGGACATGCTTTATATATACATCATCAGGTATATGAAAACCCATCACATTGTTTTCAGGCCTGACTTTTAATCCCATTTGCTTTATTAAAATGCACAATATTAGCCAAGACTAGAAAGTGAAGAGTGGCACATGTGGATTTCTCAGAACTGGCTGGCTCTGCCACATCTCGAACTGCAGTGGTATATTTAAGGAATCTCTGCTATCCATTTTTACCCAGCCTCAAATCTGAAGAAAATGCTCAACCACCGGCATTCTGAGGAGAATAAACATTTCTTTTGTAAGCCAAATATATGTTTTATGGTTTACCCTTACCAACCTTTTTTTTTTTTTAATGGTGTGAAACCACAAAAAGTTTTTAATGTTCATTTTTTGGGAATTAAAGTAAAAGCATACTAGAGATTATCAGGACACAGGTGGCAAGGTATTTTAACAGCAACTTTCCCACAAACTTTCATTTTGGTAAAATGTCACGTAGCAATCCTAACCTCATCTAATAACTTTGGTATCTACTGCATATAGACTGTGGATGGAGAGGATGGGTATACATAAATTCTGGGTGGCTAAAAAGTAAAAGCAAGCAATATTTCTGAAAAAGAGACCTAGCAGCAGACAGCCGTGATGTCCAGCTAAATCTCTTATCATCTTTGTTTAAAAATATTGGCATGACATTTGTAATAGTATTTATTTTAACAGAACATGCAGAGATGAGAATATTAACCCTACATAGGAAAGATGTATGTGGTAGTGCAGTCAGCAACTTTAAATGCCAGTGTAATACGAAAGACAGACTGGTTTTTTAGGAAAGGATAAGGTTCAAGAATATGACTGGCTTAGCTGATAGTGTTTTACTTGCATTTTATCAGTTTTGAGAATGACTTTTCCCTTTTTTCTTAGACACGACTTCTATTTCCTTATTTATTTTTATATTTTCTATGTGTAAATAATGCTTTTCTTGTTCTTAACTCTTTGTATCTATCCCTTCCTTTCTCACTTTTTGTTTAAATGTGAAAACAGCTGAGTTTCATCTCACTTTCTGCCCATCTCATAACTGGGATAATTCTGGTGCATTTCAAGGGTTAAAAGTGCACTGCATTTAGAGAATTATGGCTCAGATTAATTCACTGAAAGTTATCCTTCTTCAAGAAGATAGATGTGCACTATATCTGTCACCATAGTTGTAAAAGAAGATTTAAAGTCATCTACCTTTAGGTTACCACAGTACTAAAAAAATAAGGATTCAGGAAAGAGGAAGACAATAGCGTGAAGTCCAACTTGTAAGCTTCACTAATACTAAAGGAATTCCAAAAGGGGTAGTGAAGGAGTATTCTTAATATTCATCATGCATGCTTAAGTTCAAATTATGTAAATAGTACTAAGCTAATATTTTTGCACCACAGCTTATATTGTTATATAATTTTGTAACCTGTTTCTCCTTATCATAAGTTCTGTGTATTGGAAATTCATTATATATACTCCTGCTAAACAGTAATTCAATTGCTTTTATTTTAACCCAGAGTGGTATCTCTTGTGCTTTCATCTCAGTTTTGTCTGATACAGACATCAACACTAAGGTCAGCTCTAAACAGATTTGGGGTTTTTTTATTTCTAAATAATATAGCTAATTTTTAATATGGGGTGATTTCTAATCTAACAATCACCAGGAACACTGAATAAAAATTATCAGGTACGTGTTTGTTTTTTTTAAAAAAAACAATCAAATAAACTTCTTTTAAAAGATTAAGCTATCTAGAAAAAAAGTAAATTCACATTTTTAATTTTTATTATATAATTAAAATAATTCCAGTACATGTTATAAAAAACATCTCTGAGAATACTTAAGATTTAGGGAGGTTTTCTCTTCAAAGACACGCCACAGTGATAAAAATAATAATACTAAAATATACATATAAAAAATAAAGCACTCTTGTCCATCGTTCCCTAAAGGGACTGAAGGAGCTTTGTGGGATTACAGTTAATGTACACATCACAGAAAGGAGAGTAATTGCACCTTGTGCAGGTTACTTGCTAAAGTTCTATTCTACTGTTAAATTACTCACCTTAATTCCAATGGATGAGTAGCATATTAAATTACAGGGGAAAAACATTTAAATACCAAATAAAGACATTCTGAAGTAAGTGATTCGCACTGTAAAGGCAAGGAGATATTTCCACATTCTTCTCTTCAAATCATACTGAAGCCTTTTGCAAAAATATTTCTTTCCATACACTGTACTTTAGCAGTAATCTTTAGTAAACTTGGCATTAAAATGGTATCAACACAAATAAGACTCTGTCTGTAGGACAAGTGCTTTGTTTCTAATTTTTTTTTTCAAAGAAAGGAAGAATTAAAGAGTGCATTGCATTAGCAGTTTCTTAAAGGGTGTCACTGACAAGTTTTTGTTTACCTTGCAGCTATTTTTTCTTGTTTTTTGTACACTTGAAACTGATGGTATTAATATTTTGCTTATATAGCATGCTCGCTGATGAACATTTACTTCAGCAGCAGCGAATCAAAGCCTAGTATAAGATTTTATTTGCTGGCTTCTACTTACTTTCAGAAATACCCTGTGAAGCTCCTGGGGGTGAACAGAGCTAAAATACGTGTTTATGAAAGAGGAAATTAAGCGGTGGCTACACTTTTAAGCAGCAGGCTCTGCAAAACACCTCTATTTTTCTCTGGCTGAAAAAGCAGCTCAACTTTCCAGCAACAGCAGCAGCGCTGGGGGATGACTGGCTGCAAATCCCCGCACTGACAGACCGTAATTTATTCTGCATGCTGGGAGCGGACAAAGCAGCTCCACGCTCGGGAAGCACTGTCCTCTTGTTCTTTCCCCGCTGGCCCACGCCACGCCACGCTATGCCGCCACAAGTCCCCGGCTCCAACCGCCCCGGCCTCGCTCCCAATCCTTCTCCCACCGGCTGCAGGTGAGAGCTGCAGCACCGCCCGCATCGTCCCTCCCTTCTTCCCTCCCAGCTCCAGCCAGTTGCCGGCTGCACCTCGCCCAATGGCCAGGGATGGTCATACTGGCCCACGGGAGAAGCCGCAGCCTTTCGCCTCTCCAGGCAGCCGGGAGAAAAGCTGGATTCCCCAGGCTGAAGTTTAAAAGTTAAAGTATTAAAAAAGATTTTTGACTTGTACTGCTTCTTTTTTTTTTTTTTAATCACCTGATATTTTAGTACTTTCAGTATCGACTGGCATTTCTCCTGCTGTAAATACTCTGTGCTGGCAAATGCTTTTCTCCCTGTAGTGCCAGGAGGACAGAGTTAAAGCAAGCAATTGTGATTTCGGAAATGCAGCCCTGTATTCATTTGAATAGATAGGCCCATTTAAAAGGGGTTTGCTCTGCAAGAAATAGCTACTGGAGAGGGGAAAAAGTGGGAATTTTTTTCCTTTAAAAAAAAAAAAGGCAAACAACACATTGGTGGCTTATTTTAAAAAGTTAAATATTAGTGAATTTATAATTCAAAATGCAAAAAGTAAGTGAATGTACCTGATGCAATCTGTAATAAAACCTGAAAATTCTTAGGGCCAAAATGGCATTAAAATACCTTTCTAGTCTAAATCACTTAAACTAGGGGGGAGTTGTCTGATGACTAAGTCCTGTGATATGAAGAGTTTTTAGTTTTTCATTAACATACAGTGCTACAATCCTGAACAAAAAGAATTGTAATGGGAATATATAGGACATACAGCAGAAATTCCTTAGTGCTTTTTTGGTATTGACATGTTAGCTAGGATGAAAAATTTACATAAATTATGAGAAAATAAAAAGGGGTGTTCATTATGTCAAGACATTCAAAGTATAGTTCCAATTATTTAGTACATGCAGAGATACTTAATCCAAAATGGTTGCAGATGCAGAATTCATAGGAACACAATTGGCTTGTGAGCTGAATATTAGTATCATATCTATTTTATATAGCCAACCTAATTTTAAAAATTCAAGTTAACATTCCCCTTTAGCCCTTTAAAACTCAAAGACATGGTACATAAGGTGCATCTTTGATCTATCGAGCTTTGCTGTCTGAAGCATCAATGGAATCTCACACTGTGACAGAATACATGAACACTAATAAATTTTTTAAAAAATTCCTAATGTGAACAATATTGACACATGACTGTTATTATTACAAAGATTATGTTGAGATAATAATGAACCTACTGCAAGTATTCATGTATTTGCCATTGAAAGATAATACAAGCCTCTATATTCTTTATATAAGTTGCACATATGAATTATAGTTATGAAAAAAGAACACAATCTTCAATACAATACTTCATAGAATCTGCTCCATGAAGTGTCTTCCTGGGAATCATTTGAGGTTTTTCTTCACATCTGTCACATTATACTGAATAAACTTGTTACACTCGCATTATTAAATTTCTTACATTTGGAAGGGGTGCCTGAATTCACATATTCAGCTTTAACAGCATTCAGCTACTTTTCAGTTTCACTAAACAAAACGTCACACACCCAATTCTGTATTTCCCTTACGCAGAAAGATGTATTCCCACACAGCCATACTTTTCAGCATTCCATTTCACATTTGACTGAAAGAATTAAAAAAAAAAGCCACTAAAAAAAGGGAAGACATAAACAAATTTGAAGGGACAGCTGCCCCACTTCCAAGCGCAGGCTGCAAAGAAGGCATGGCCTTTGGTGATGTGCATCAGTAGATGCACCAGCAGCTGCAACAGTGGCATGAGGACACCAAAGCAGATGCAGCAGCAACAGCAAGGCCTCAACTCAGACCATCACACTCTGAAACAATCAGTTTCTCTTCATAGATAAAGAAGAAATCTTTCTATTACACTACCTTTATGTTACACAGCATATGAGACAGTTTTTAAAAAGAGAGGTGGTTTCAGTGTTGCCAGCAAACCAGAGGGTGATTGCAAAAAACCTTTTTTATAATTTCCCATTTTGCTTTTTAAAACATGAACCAGCGCCTACAGAGATTAAATACATTGAAGGCTATGATGAGGTATCTTACAACCTGACAAAACCAATACAAAAAATATTATAAGCATGATATTTTTACTATGCCGTCTACCCTAATAAAGTACAATATTAACAATAAAACTGGCATCACCAAGAAAGAAAAAAAAAAAAATAGGGAGAATCACTGAAAAGCTGCCTCCAGACGTACTCAGTGAAATATGTTTTTTGGTTGTTTAAAAAGCACTTTCTTTTCAGAATACTGAAAATTCCCATGGGATATCAGTGACTCAGCCATGGAAATTTCAAGTTTCAAACTTAACCATTTTTTCCTAGGGCATAAGTTTGTTTTGCTGGGGAATTTAGAAGGATGATAAAATGCACTCAAGGTCAAGTCTTAAATTTAGATTCTCAAAAATTGCTTTCAACAGAAATGTGATACAATGTTTTTTTTTTTGGTCCAGCAGAAATTTAAAGAAAATTCACAGTGTTTTTTCTAGTGCAAACCAGTAACTTAATAAGAAAATTGTGTGGGGGGGGAGGAACAGAGGCATACTTTCTGTCTCTTGGCATTGGGACAACATGACTCGGTTCGAAATAAAGAACTCTCCCTGATGCAGTCAGAAATCTATCTGCTTTCAACAATTTTTGAAGCCAAAGACCAAAATCAAAGTTCTTATTTAAATTCTGTATTACTTCTGTCATATATTTACAAGAAAATTATACCATTTCCCTATCTCCCAACAACTGCTTTAACATGTACTTCATCTCTTCTGCAT
This sequence comes from Turnix velox, assembly GCA_013400935.1. Classification (NCBI taxonomy): domain Eukaryota; kingdom Metazoa; phylum Chordata; class Aves; order Charadriiformes; family Turnicidae; genus Turnix; species Turnix velox. The sequence continues at coordinate 94,927 of VZTY01010446.1, read as the reverse complement.
GTATGTGCCCACACATGTTTATGCTATGTGCAATATGGTAGACCTATACTTGAGATAGATACGTATGTGCACATATACATTTATGGTCTCATGTCACAGCAGCCCAGTAGGTATCAATACTTTTAGAGCAAGACTGTAAATTAGTATTCAGTTATATAGCTTGATAGAAATCACTGTATTTTAATAATGCAGCCTGAAGTTTACTAACACAAGGTTACATTTGAATTATCACAGGAAAATTACATAAGATATGGTTCGTGACTGATTTTCTTTTCGAGTTATACAAAAAACCATGCAATTTTTATAATGTTCATACATCTAAATTACAAGAAAACTGATCATAATAGAGCTGATCATAAGATAATATCAGCAGTAATTTTATTTCTTTATTAGAACAACTTCACAGCTACATTCAGAGAACATATACAACTAACTACTCTGTGTTCCCATAAATGTAAGACCTCATTCCTGTCCTTACATCTGAAAGAATTAGGGAGACTGACACAAGGATCAGGGATTTCTTCTAATAGAGCAGTGCAACTGGACACCGAAATGTTGTTCCAGCTCTCAGCTGGCAGTGGTCTTAGCACATACAGAGGGGAAAGCAAAATAGGTATCTGTGATTTCATTGTTGAGACTTGTAAAATGCTATTTTGCTTTAATACTGTACTGACACACACGCTCCTACAGCAGATGGGTATTCCATACATTCAGGGGAAAGACTGTGAAGGAATATCCAATTCACTATATTATTGTTCAGCTTTTACTGGCTAGCTAATAGCAAAATCCTTAATCAGGATTTGTGCCGGAACTATATTATTCCGGCTTAGGTCTTTGCCTTTCCCAAACAGAGAACACCATTTGAGGCTGTTTCATGTAATTTTCTTTCCAAAGTGTGTAATGCCAGTGGAAAATGCAGGGCTGGCATCCTCATCCTGCAGAAAAATATTGCAATGCAGTTTTACAGTTACACACTTTTTATTTTTAAAGGTGTAACTGAAGACTGTCTTGTACTTTATGCTCACTCTAATATCAGTTTAAAATCCACATACACATAAATGTAAAATATGCAGCTATCTGTATCCATGGGGAACTTTGCAACTTTCACATATTTATTTTTATTCAAATATTCAATGGGAAGAGGCAAAGGAAGAGACTGTACCAGAAAAATAAGACAAATAAGCATTTACTTCAAATGAATTTTGCTGAGTTACATTGGGCCTAAATATGTAGCCAGCAGTCTGGTGTTTAGAAAAATGTTTATTCTCAAAAAGAAAAGAACAGACGCAGAAATTTCCATAGTACAGCTGAAGCCTGACCCAAACCAATATTCTATAAGATTATTTTTTTAGTTTTTCTTTCTCTCCTTAGATGAGCTGATACATTGCAAAGCATTGTCCAAAGGATCAAGGAAATCAACAGTGTAACAGAAATGGCTTAATAATGGCTTAATACTTCAAGTGGAAGAGCCAGGTGTACAACAGTTGCTTAACAGAGGAGGTTGTTAAATATGAATGGTTCTCACTTAGTTTTCACTGCAGGAGTCCCATTTGGAAACAATTTTGATAAAGCAAATTTAGAAAAATAATACAGGAGTCAATACTTCTAATTTTAGTAATATCTTTGCCTAGGAAATGAGAGTCTTAACCACCATTAAGCTTTACCAGGTACACTAGCTGGAGAAATCACTGCCAGAAATAGTAATGCAGAGATAACAAGTTCATGCAGTGTAAGTAACTACTCTCTGTCTGTTCCACAAATCCAAACTTTGCCTTGGAAAAAAGCCCTGTTCTGAACAGTAAAAGAAAAAAAGGAATCCTAAGAGTTTTGAGTCAGGAATATCCAAAGCAAAAAATCTCAAAAAGGCCCCAGTTAGTAAGAAGCTTTCAGAAGAGGCATTTCTGTTTCCACACCTTAGATTATTATAATGGACATGCACTAAGAAAACTTAGCTTTCATTTCGAGCAGACACTGACTATATCCACTGTAAGGTTACAGTATAATTTTTTTAGGGAAAAGAAACATTTAAAACTTTTAATATTGGCAAAGTATTTTATTCACTTTTAAAAATTTTTTTCTCTAAGCAGCTGTTCATATACAGCTCATCACCTCCAAAGCACAACTACATCAAAGCTTTAAATAAAATAAAAAAAACAAAAACCCACTAACAAAAACTAAACGCAACTGACCCTGCCTTGACACACTCTCTAGTCTTAAAAATCCCACAGATAACAGAAATGCATTTTTACTACTGAAGAACACAAGGCATAATAGAATAGACCTTGTCTTTTCATTAGGAAACACAGTAAAGCAAGGAATACACACATGCAAACCTGAAAATACTCTTTATTGGATAATGTGTACCCTAAGTAGGGCCTTCCTCTCTGGTTCCACTAAAATCTAAAGCTACTGGAATTTCAAGCAATGAATAAAGGATGCAGAAGGGCTGGTTTCAGTACTGCTGAAGTCAGCATCAGTTGCTGCTCACCTACTGACTCTGCTTTTCATGTACTGACTCTCATCTCTGAATAAAAGTTTTCATTACAACGGATTGATTTTTGAGTTGTTTGGCCACTTCTGTTGTTCAAATAGCTTATTTTGCTTAATTACAGAACACACTTTTAAACCTAAGAGCAAGCAAGTGGAAGTGTTTGCTTAAATAATATGACTTTAAGAAAAATAAGGGAAAGAAGTAATATTTTACCTTAAGTGCCTGGTATGCAAGAAAACAAATTAAAATGAGGAGAGGGAAAGAAAAAGTTTGCTGCTTTATACAAGGGAGTGTTACAGTATTCTGGATCAGGCAAGTCTGTATTATAGTACATAACCTGAAGGAAGAAAAAAGGCTTGGAAGCCTGCAACAGTTGAATAAAGAGGTATACTCTCTTCTCCAAATAGAAGAGCCCAGTACAGAAAGCAAACCTACATGGTGATTGCACCAGCATTGCCCCAGTTTCTCTGTCCAGCCCTGCCCGGGGGAAAAGGATGCTCTGGGCATCTTCTGAATTCCTCCCAGACCACCAGCAGGACTGAGCAACTTCCAGCATCCACACTTCAAGGTTCCCACTTTACAAGAGTAAACTGAACATGAGAGGTGCCCCTAACTGTACCGATGACACAGACTGAGAAGCATCTATTAGGTGGCCTACTGCTTATTACCACAGAGCTAAAAAAGGAGGCCAGGGAAACACATCGGCAAACAGCACGGCACCCAGCAGTGGCAGGACCGAACCCTAAATCAGCAGTAACATCGGGTAAACCTACCCTGCACTCCATTATACCAACACATTAGAGTCTTACAGGGATTTAAGAAGTACAAAATGTAAAACAACCCAGAACTCAAAAAAACACTAAGCCCAGGAATGCTCAAAAGCTAAATTCATTGTCATCCTATTTATATCCAGTCACAGAAGCGCCAAAGCTTAATATCATACTCTTACTTCTTTCTGTGGTGGCAACTTTATAAATGCTCAATACAAACATGTCTCTTGCACTCAGTTTTAACTCTGCTGTTATTTACGTACCTTGGCTGCCGTCTGCAATTAAGGGCTTTTTAATTTTTTTTTTTAATGGAAGAAATGTGGAAATGCAGGATTTTGACTGAGGATACACTTTTACAGCTTGCTTATTTTATGATCTATCATTCACAGATTTTACTGCCAAGCAAAGAACAGCAAATAGATGAAAAACAAGAAACATCTTTCAGTGAAAGGTGATAATTTTCTATAAGCAAGCCTTCCAGATAAATTATCTTAGCTACCACATCTAGCTACATTCCCTGGTCACAGCAGCTACAAATCAGCCAAAAAAAAAAATCAGCATTTTTTATAAAATTAGGGATAAATGTGAAGAAATCCTACTTTCCTTTGGTTTAGTACCCCATGCTTCCCATGTTCGGCTTCACAGGGTCCTGCATGTGTGTTCTCTATGATGCAACACAAAGAAAGTGTTATGAAAAAGGTGCTGAATACAATCTGCTGGGACACAACATCACTTTTCCTCACAGGGTGAGAAACAATGCTTATTTTGAAACCTCAGAAGCCCAAGTTTAATGCTGCAATTGCTGTGAAGTTTTCTCTCTTCTGAAGAGAAAAATTATCTAATTTTCACTTGTCTAATGTGCCTTCAGTCCAGTGAGGGAGAAAAGGGGGAGGGGGGGGGGAAAAGAGTTGAGAGCTGAAAAATGAATTACAGGCAGCACGGGGGGCAAGCCCTAGGCAATATATTTAGTTCAAGGAGGGATTAAGCACCACAGCCATTGGTAAGTCAAGAGCTAATACATCCATCCCCCTTTGAAACGGTCTGACTTTTTCCTCTGGCGGCTGTGACTGCTGCGCGCTGGGGAGGTTGGGGTGAGGCAAACCTGATACTCTGCCATTCTCCGCCAGCACGTGCCTAAATTAGTTCTCCATTTTGCGGTGGCCCTCGGAGAGCAATTCCCATTGAGAAGCGAACAAAGGCCACGACCCCGGGGTCAGAGTGTAATGCAGGAAGCATGACCTCTCCTTTGTTCCCAGCAGCGCTGTTTACTCTGCCTAAGTAAAGATCACCAATACATTAACTAAAGAGGATTAAAAAGGTCATATCCCTAGGGATGGAGCTCACGCAAGTGGCAACTCTCTTCAGTCACTAAATCATTTGACGTCCCCCTCCTCGCCCCCCTCTTCAAAATAAAGACACCTTAAGCTGCCAAGGCTCGATAGCATGTTATTTCCAGAGAAAAAGGCTATGCAAACTTCATGTGGTCTTCCTTCCAAAACCAGGTTAATTTCTGCACAGCTAGCTAGCTGCTATGAAGTAATTTCTAAAGTTATCAAGGTATTACAAGTGAAAACTATCACCTCAATGCAATTTTTTTTTCTTTTACATTCTCCTTTTGAAAAGTTCTGAGCTGATTTACAAAACAGCTTAAGATGGTTATTTAAAAGGGTAATATTTTCTAGATATTATAAATTAATCTTAAAATATCCTGTAGTATGTGGATAGGCAGAAAAGTTGCCTGTTGCTGTAGAGAGTTGCTAACTCCAGGATGGTTCACTTGGAAAGATGAAACCAAAGAAAAGAAAGTGAAAATATGCTGCCTATGAAAATTTCAAGGCTTAACCAGGCTAAATAAACGTATCATTTGGCTGTAAAGCTTTCAGTTTTGTTAATAACTTTTTTATTATATCTTAGAAAATAAATATTAATATGAAATATATTCACAGAAGCATATCTTTAAATGGTTAAATTAATGTTATGTTGGTAACATAAGGGAGGCAACAGGGCCAATTAGACAGCACAATGGATTGTCTACTTTTCATTCTTGCCTCTAAGCCACTGACTTGCTGGATAGTCCCAACTTACGCTTTGTGCCTTGGTCTCCTCATCTGTGGTCCTACTACTCATCGGGATGCAGATGTTACTGTCAGTTATTTGGCCAGAATGGGAGAGAAAGAGCATGTGGAAGGGAGTGGTCTAGGCTAAGATATTTTCCCTTCTCTACCCTCAGGCAGAAGCACTTCTGATGAAGCTGAACATTGCTAGAGGTTCCAGAAGAAAATAACAGGAATAAGGCCAGGCAGGGGGTCCAAGCTGATCAAAGGCTTTGGCACAGGGAGCTCAGCACCACAGACAAGCCCACGGGGGCTATGTGCAGCTGAAATCAGCACTAGATCACCCATAATGCCGGCGACTTTGAAATGAGGACCAGGAGTGCCAGACTCCAAAAAACTAAGTCCTAGAGCAGATCAGGCATTACCTGTTTGGGGATGAGGCAAGAGGGCATCCCTCAATTCTCAGATACTTTGTTTGAAATGTCTGTTTTTGAAACCATGACAATACATGCAGCTTTAAACTCTCTAGAAGCATGAATAAATGAGAGAAGTGTGGCAAGCTGAGGTCCTATTACAGCCAGTCTGCATTCACACTGGTATACTCTGACTCTTCCCAACTCTTTTGCCAGTCCCACATCCTCAAGCACCAGGCACCAGGAACTGAAGAAACAAATGGAAGTAAGAATCCAATAAAAATAACATGCCTTATTACATTCTCTCTGAGAAAAGAGAATTGCTTCCTTCTTCACCCACCACTACTGCTCCTCATATGGTTTCTGATCTTACCTTACCCCAATAGGAAAAGAGGAAAACTTTTTGCCACTTGCCATCAGTAAAACCAAAGGGAAAAAACCCTCTCAGCATACACTGTCACTGGGGAGCACAGGTTTATACCAGAAGGCTCACAACAGATTTCAACATGGCCAGTCATAAAGAAGAAACTTCCAAACCATGTGTTTGCACCACACTAGGTGGTATTCTCACTGCAGGAGGGTGAAAGACTGGCACTCAGTATGACTCTCTTAGGGTTTCTCACCTGTCTACTTCTGTGCCCAAAACAATTCGATCTACTAATAGCATTTCCTGGTGATTGCTCTTCCTTGAGTCAAAAAAAGAACAGCTTAGTCAAAGTACCTTGACAGACAAGAAGTTTAGAAAAGCCAGTGTCCAGAGCAAAACAAGAACCTAGTGAAAATCAAAGCTGTTCACAAATATTTAAAATAAGCTACCTAGAAATAGAGTACCATATTGCCATGTTGTATCTTCATCAGATCTTCCCATTGACTTCAATGGGAACAATCTGCTTTTATGCATGAAAGGGCAATAAAATCTCTTCATGCAGAAGTAGGTGGACAAGGGCAATCTGAGTACTGAGAAAAGCCTTGTAATAGACTAAGGCAAAGAGGTGTCTTTTTCAAAAAAATAAAGCACTGAATTGAAACAACTAGAACAAAGAACATACTTCAAAAGTAATAATTAAAAATGGAGATTAAGTTAGGACTGAACCAAAGACATACCAACAATTTATTGACATACACTAGAAGCAGGATGACTGCACAACAGTTGTCCGGCCAGGCTGAAATAGTACTGAGAAACAAAGGGAGTGAATAAAGCAGAAAAATGCTGCAGGAAAGATAACATCCAATTATGACCTTGAGATATTTAGTCATCAAAAAGAGTAAATTCACCTTTCTCACCCTGTATGATCGCATTAGCATTTCTTGTTAGCTAGGCCCCTGATCTGGAGTATAAAAAAAAAAATCAAATCAAACCAAGCAATGTAATGTATACTCATTACTTCTTCCAGTGGAAACTCAAGATTATAGCTCTTAGTCTTTCATTTTCCACTTCTCTCTCATCGTCACACCAGCCAACAGCATGCTCTCTCCAAGACGAAAAGTAAAACCCATGCTCTGGAAAGTTAAAGATATGCCCATTCTTTTGAATAGGAAAATAGAGGAAACATGGCTTTGTGAAACAAAATTCTTGCATAGTCCTTTTTTTTTTGTAGGTGGGGCAATAATGACCCTACCTCATTTTCCTAGGTATCTCTATCTCTCTGTCTCCTGATGGTCAAAAACCCACATTGACCCAAAGGTACCTTTTATCTTGAAAAGAAGTCATCAGGCCTAATGCAGGTGGGAAAATATATATGATAGTTAAGTGATCAAATTGTCTCCTCTGATCCCTCCAGACAGCAAATCTTATTGATCAATTCTTTTGCAAGTAAAGGGTGAAAAAGCGGAGTAGTGCTTAAATAACTGGATAAATTAAAAGGTGAGTCATTCTGAGGACAAGATCCACATGCAGAATTTCTGAAGCAGCAGGAGGTAGGGTTTCCAACAAAAATACACACTCTCCTATCAGCAATGAAAGGGTAGTACTCCTTAAAAATAGCCACAAATGATGATCCAGATTATATGCCAATGAATTCCAGCATTTAGTAAACCGTCTGGAAGGCTACTTTAAAAGATTATAACTTTAATGCCTAAGCAGAGATTACATAATGGAGAGAAAAACAACACTGCTAACATGATGAAAAATAGGTCCTTTTTAACTTGGAGTGTATCCATAGAAGAAAATTATTATTTATCTGGCCTTTCAAAAGGGCTTTGATAATGTGACTCATAAAGACCATTAAGAAAACAGAGCAATCATGACTGAAAGTTGGAGTCATGATTAAAATGAGCCAAGCAGCCAGAAGTGAAACAAAGGAATAAAAAAGACATTTCAAGAGGAAAAAAGTTATTAGTTGTTGCATGCAGAGGCCACGCTGGTATCAGCTTTTAATTTGAGCTAGTGGTTGGGAAAAATCAGTTGTAAAATGGAACAGCAAAACTGACAAGTGAAAGGAGCGCATTTGGGTTACTGAAGAGCTTAACAGTTGAGCAAATGTGAAACTTAATTTTTTTTTTTTAAATATAATTGCTTAGGAAATCATATTTCAGCATTCCTGGCAAAGCAAAAAGATCTGGGTGCTGTTACAATAAGTTGACAAAAGCTTTCATGTATATACATCAATGTCAAAGAAGCAAAGTTTCACAATCCATGCAGAAAAGCACAGAATAATGCACTGAAAACATTCCCCTTCTAATATATGCTTCCAGGGAAATGCTTTCATGGAGAATGCCATTCTAATTCTTTTTAGTTGACTTGAGTAAAACTACAGAAGTAACAGCAGTACAAGGGCAGGTGACCAAAATTATCAGAATTACTACAAAAAGACTGCCATATATAAAGACATAAAGTGATTAAACTGTTTACATTAGCAAGCACATCACCAACAGGGATAAGTAATTTGAATGCTAGCAAATGTTCTCTGACTTTCTTGTCCTACTTCCAATCTTGAGTAAGAGATTATTTGGTTAAAGAAAATACACAGTAAATTCAAACTATGGGAATATGCTATTTTATAAAGTGCAGGCTGAAAATGTGGAAATCAGTGCCACAGTCCATCACTAAGGGACATCAGCAGAATTCTGAAAGAATACAGTTCTATTCATAGCCTACCAAAATATAATGTTAAATGGGATTGTCCGTTGGAAAGATCGTAAAAATCTCTGCATAAAGCCAAGACACAGGCATTGATCAAGCAATCTAGTTAGCCTACTTTCTGAAAAGGACAGGGCATTCCAAAAGGATCAAGTGTTGGTTGCCTTTACCCTCTGTTTCTCTTACCAGTCAGCCTTTTGTAAGAACTGTCAGGGTAGACTTTGTATTAATTAGATAGAGGACCTGGTCCTATGTAGTAACTTCTACTTTCAAATGTTTCCTATGGCTATAAGCAATGCCAAAAAATAACAGACAGTTCACCTAAAGTGAAATAGTTCATCCTCTAAGCTGGCTTCTATGCCTGATATGATGCTACCCATGGATTGCTCAAACAGATCAGTATTCAAAGACATGTATGTTTACTTCATGACCTGCTCTACTTCTTCCCACAAATAATTAGCTAGAACCTAAATTAAAAATTTTACTCTACAAATGTGTTTCTTCATTTATTATCTTCTTCCTCATCCATGCATCATTATTTGCAAAAACCATTAAGAACTGCAAGAGATTCCAAGATGTGTATCAGATTGCCACCTGAATGGTGGTTTGCTGCACTTTACCTTCAGTCTTGTGGCTAACAGTTCACCCAAACTGTGATAATACCTCACCACAACCCACACAATGCTGCTCTTCAAAGGAAAATAAGGATACATAATTAAGAGATGATGAGCTCAAATATAAAAGAGGAGACGAGGAGCAGATTTGGTAACCACACACATGAGTGGTTATATTGCTGAAGAAGTTTCTTCAGCCACATCTTCCATAAAGTATCAGTAAAAGTCACACATTTTCAAAATACATTTGCAGCAGGAACACTCGTAGCAGTAAGAAGAGCGCTTTTAACAGCAACTATACAGATCTAAGATTGTGAAGAAGAATGATTAACAAATAAACCTTGCAACAAGTGTGGACTAGGTCTTAAAAAACCCCCACAGATATACTTTTACTGAAAATATTGTCAAAATCTCATCTCACAAGAACTTTTACCTGAAAATATTCTCAAGAGTCTAATTTCAAAATTTTGTGGTCTTATAGTTGCAGTTTTAACATTAAGAACTACAGATAAAAATATGTGTGTATACGTGCCAGTTCAGGGGCTAACTGTGCAGCATACTGCATGGAAATAAAAATTAAGAAGCTTGTACAAATACATTCTACAGTCTACAGGATCGATCCCTTGTTGGATACTCAGAAAAAACATCAAAGCACTTTCCTTATTACTCTACAAAGCTGGAACTATTTTTTGTGGGTTTTGTCGTGGTTAGTGAAGGAGTTGAGAAATCTGGGGCAAAACAAGATGTGAGGAGGACAAGTGACCATCCCTCAGAAATACACATTAAGAAATAAAAAGATTACGTGCTTACTTTATGCCTGATTTAAAAAAAAAAAAAAAGGTAAATATTTTTGGTTTACCGAAAAGAAGTCTTCATTTTGTCACGATGAAGGACCACTTCTCAAGAGCCAGTGCCTGTTTGCCAGGCCAGATCCTCTAAGCGGCAGCCACACCCTCCTCTTCCTCATTTTTTTCCAGTGACCAGGAAATAATTTCTAAACCAGGCTCTGAAAAAAAAAGTAATGCATTTTTAATGGATGCTAGATACCACATTGCTAATTTAATTAGGCAGACTAGAAACAAATAAATATATCTGCACACATGCGTTTGTATTTTCTGTTACATCCCAAAGATACCCGGTAGGCCCAGTTTCAGTCTCTATTCAATACACAGGAAACATAATTAAAAATTGCTCTGCACTAACATCAGAATCGAGCACCCTGTTTCTTCTTGGAGTTTCATATAACATGTTTACCACTGGAAAAAAAACCACAAATTAGAGATTTTTCAGAGTATATTGGGACAAGCCTACACGAATTTTGCAATAGTAACAGATGCCACCACAAGGCAAGCTCAAAAAGATGTCTCAGAGGTTGCCTCTTCAGCCTATGGGGTTCTGTAGTTCTGAACCTCAGGCAGATCTGTTTAACTTTATTTTGTAACATTTTTTTTAAAATTATATTTGAGTAAATCTGTCTCAGCTTATGGTTCACACATAACCTCGCACAGATTATCAAATGACAAAATAGTATCTTTAACACAGTTAATAATGATACTGCATAGTGCCATCCTCTATGTCCTTACTCTTGTTGTATTTCATACAGTTTATTTTATCAATTCAGCAGTATATGGTACTATATAGAAAATGATTGTTGCTATAAACTGGTTTGTGTGTTGTATCATCTGCTGGCTTCAACTCGTTATCTAAATGCCACTGTAATTATATTATGCTTCATATTCTGTTTAACCAGAGAATACTGAATATGAACACAAAGCAATAAAACAAACTTTTTTCCAGCAGCTAAAAAAACAGACACTTACTGTAAAATAACCTGACCTGACTGTAAAATAACCTGATTCAGCAATAAAGCAAAATTACAGCATTTAGGGTTCAGCAACTTTAGCTCAATCTTTTGCAGATAACTGCACAAAGGTATTATTCAGGTATTATTAGGATTGTGAATTAGTATTAAAATAAATTGCTTGGTTATTTAAATTTAGGATGAAATATACAACTTGAAACAGCTTTATGCTATTGTTTCCTGAAAGAGCAAACTGGTATTAAAATAAATACATTAAGGCTATATTGAGATGTGTGTTAGGAGATACCAACATGTTTTATAGGCAGTATATATTAAATAATGGCAAATCTAAAATGTTTTTGTAGTCCCAGCACCAACTGTGTATTTACTAATGCATGGTTCCATACCACAGGAAAACACTCTCATAAACAAATGACACACTTTTTCTTTAGGACGAGTGTTCACCATTTTATGTAGTCCTGCTATATGCTAACATGTTTCCAACACAGATTTTTGAAATCTCAAAGCCTGCATAATTCAGGAGTAGATAAAATACATGTGCTGCATTTTGCACATACAGGAAAATAGAACTAACTTACAGAATAATATCAATACTGTAGTATTTGTAGACGTTTATTCATGCAGAAATTTTTTTTCTCTAAAATGCAAAACACTACATGATACGCCTATCTTTTACCACACCAGAGTGCTCCAACACATAACAGGGACTTTTAAATTCAAATAGGTATATCGGGGGGAAAATGTCAGGCCATTAGTATTTCACTGCTTTGTAAAGATTCACGTCTTAAAGCCCTCCCGTCCATGTACTCTATGTCAGAAAAGTACACTTACTGCAAACTGTTTGTATTCCTATTTATGAAGGTGATCTGCAACACAAAAAAAAAAAAAAAGAAAACAAGGGTTAACAGAAACAAAATAAAACCCAACCCCAAAATCCCTAGCCATGCTGAAGACCTTGAAAGAGAAGGAAAACGTTCAGGAGATGGAGAATTGAGCGTCTCGGTATAGCCTGGACACCAGCTTGGGATTTCAGGCAGCCTTGGATTGCAAGAACTGCTCCATTGAAAAGGTAACCCACACTTCCTGCACTGTTTGCTACCAATACCACATCCAGACTGTGACTAAACACCTCATTGCTCTGCTCTGGCACTATCTGAAGCAAACATCGTATAATTTTATGCGGCACCTAAAAGCAGAGGGAAAAATAAAATAGGCAGTTTTCTCAACCAAATGGTAATGAAATCACAAACAGCAAGTTCCATGCAAAAGCTGGTATGATAAAAAAATCTTTTTTCCTCCCTTTTTCTTGCTGTGGTAGGCAACAGGTGACAAAACACAGCCCACTTTAAAAGTTAGAAAATTAAGTAGTCTACAAGACATCTGTAATACAGTCTTTTTTATTTTTAAATTAAAATTGAGTGACAGGGCTTAACTGGGCTTCTACACTGGCTTCAGAAAGTAAATGTCTTTCTTAGTATTCATTTGTAGACAGCAGAAGTTTCAGTTAAAGAAAACACAGCTCTCTGTATTATAATAATAACCAGTGGCCTTAAGTAGCAACCTCATATTGACAGATCTTAAAAGAGAAAACTCAAACTGCCTTTTCAAAGGAACTGCATGCCTCAAATGTATTTCACTACAATCTCTTTTTCCAGTAACTTGCTAATTGATATTAAATACACAGATGAATTATGAGGCAATAACCTCCAGTTTTCCTAGCTCTTACTCCAGATGACCATTAAATTCTGATTTATGAATATCTGAAATGTTTCATTTGCTATTCATGGCACTTAAACAGTTAATATAATTTATGAGAAGTAAGAATACCACATTAAAGGCTCCTTCTATTTTCTCCTTTCTCCTTCACCACTTCAAAAGCATTTTCCCCACTTACTATTATTTAGAAATATTCTTCCTTTGTAAACTGGGCATCTTACTATATAGTTCTGGAGGCTGTATCAGCAACACAACTCCATTGCCAGTCTCCAATGCTACTTATTATTTTACTTCCATAAGTGTGCAAGAAATGACCACAGCAAGAGATGCTGCATTGAGATGCATCTCACACACTTCCACAGGAAAAAAAAAAATCTGGAAAAATCACAAGGCTACAAAATCACCAGCTTCTATCATTGTCCATGTCTTGAATGTTATATTGCTCATATGGCATTTCAAAAGCCGTGCTGGAGCACTACACCTGTGTCCCTTTCAACAAAAAAGCCCCAAAACAGTCGCGGCAGGCTGCAAATGTCTCAGTTCTGTTCATAGCCATTTCTCAATCCACAATTTAAAAAAGAATCTTTCTTTAAAAACCGTATTTCCTGAAAATTGTAAATGCTTTAAAAGTAAATAAACTTCAAAGACATTAAAATAATACTTTGCCTATTTGGAAAGCTTTGCCATTTCTTCCCTGTGTGGAAAAAAAAAATTGCAGCTTTGCAGCACCAGCGATGAAGTACCCGGTACAGCAGATGGTTAAAATTCTGCATCAATTTTAATAGCCTTAAGAGAAAGCACTGCCTTTTTTCGAGGGGAGGGGGGGTTGGAGTGGGAAGGAGGAGTGAGGAGAGAAAAAGGCTGAGAACAGCAATTTGCAACCCTTTTCCTTTTTTTTTTTTTTTTTTTTAACCTCCCCCCCCATTGACAGCGGCTGGCCACGCCTCAGTCTGGCCCTCCCTCCCTCCAACCTCGGCTAACCTAAAAACCAGCGCCAACCTGGCAGCGGGCCATATATTCAAAAGTAAACATTCTTCTTCTGCTGCCATTTTTCAGTGGCGTTTATCATCTCTCGATTTAAAATTACTTATAAATAAAAAAAAAATTAAAATCGTCCTCTCCAACCCTTCTTCTCTTCCTCTCTCCCCACCTCCCCCTTTTCCCAGTCGCCTGGAGCTGAGTTTTTACCCCGGTTTGTTTCGCTTTCGCGAGTGTCTGAAGGTCATCGAAGCCAGGATCTTATCTAAGATGGCAAAGTTGCCAAAACCGCGTTAAGAGGGCTGTTTGTTACCTTCACACGCCCCGGGAAGCAGCGGGTTATTTTGGAGGAGCTGGGGAAGCAAAGATCGAGTGTTATCTGGGAGGTGGTGCTGCCCGGCAGAACAGGATGGCACCTTCTTCTACACAACCGCGGGGACGAGCCACACGCTTCTCCTAAAGCCTCGGCTGCCCTTAGGAACCCGGCTTTGGCTTCCTCGGCTTTCCCCTGCTCTTATTTCATTGTTACAGGCGTGTTGGGTTGTTTCCTTATTTTATTTATTGTTGTTTTTTTAAAAAAAATAGTCCATAAGGCACGGTGAGGGCGCAAATCCAGCGCTGCACCTGACTCTTTTGTTATCTCCTCACCATCCGTGCCCGTTCCCTGTCCCTTCCTCTCCTCGATTCCTCCTCCCACCTTGGCCTCCTCGTTTGGAATAGCTCTAAAAAAAAAAAAGGGAAAAAAAAATGAACCTCCAGACTGGTTAAAGTAGTTGCCCGCTACTGGTTTTTTTTTTTTTCACTTAGTACACTGCATTAAATGAATAGCTGACATACTCGCAGATTTGGGGGGGAGGAGGGGAGAAAAGGCAGAAGGAAAAAAAAATTTAGAAGGAGAAAAGAGGAGGGAGGCTTAAAAATTAAGAAATAGAGAGGGATGCTGCCGCTTGAAACCTCAGACCCGTCGGGTGCTGGCTCTTGGGAGGGGAGAACCGAGCTGCTCCGTCCCGCCGCGGGCCATGGCCCGCAGAGCTAACATCGGCCATGTTGTCCCCGCCTGCCGCCAGGCGGGGTGTCGGGCGGGGGCAAAGTTTATTCTTTATCGGGACTGGTGTTAGGGATGGCTTGTTGTTTTTCTTTATATTTTAAGAGACGTCGTCGTGTTGTATGTATGTGTGTCGTCTTCCCCCTTTTCTCGTCCCCCCCACCCGGGCGCAGAGGCTGAGGAGGCCGGCAGCACGCAGCACGCAGCACAGCCTCGGCGGGATTTCGTGTGTCATTTCCCTCCCCCCCGGTTTATTTTTCTCCGTCTCTCGGCACTGTAAAATACAAATAACGTGAAGTGGTTTAGTCAAAACAGTCATGTGCGAACGCAGCCCGGCGAACAAAAGCCTTTATTGATGCCTTTGGCCGGCGAGAAGGAGGAGCCTTTTCGAGGGGGCGGTTGAAGAGGGGGGCGATGGAGCGCTGCTCCCCGCAGACACGGCGTGTCTCGGAACGCCACGGGACGGCCTGCGGGCTCATTAATAATTGCCAACGGCTCGCCATCTCCATATTTAAATTGTGAAGCGGCGTATGATTAATTAAGAAGCAA
Source organism: Turnix velox (assembly GCA_013400935.1). Taxonomy (NCBI): domain Eukaryota; kingdom Metazoa; phylum Chordata; class Aves; order Charadriiformes; family Turnicidae; genus Turnix; species Turnix velox. Next base: position 79,396 of record VZTY01010446.1, on the reverse strand, counting down.
ATAAAAGGCGAAGAAAGAGGGGCAGGCCCGGCCGAGGCGGCCGCCCCGCGTTAACTCCTTCTTTCCCACCGGGGGCCGGCGGGACGCCCCCACTCTCCTCGGCTGGGGCCTGGGAACTCGCCGGGAATATTAATTCTTGGGGTTTTTTATGTCCTTCGGCAACCACGTGAACTCCCTTGGCAAGGCTCTGAATAGCCACGGGCTAATGAAGGGAATGCGCTGCCATCCATCCACTCATGGGGAGCTTTCCAGTTGCGGGGGTGGAGGAGAATCAAGCGGGGGAGTAAGGGGGGGCGAGAGANNNTGGAGGAGAATGAGGGGGGGGAGGGGGGGGGGGCGATGGAGGAGAATAGGGGGGCAAAAATGCGGCTTACGAATTTTAGCGTGATGTATTTTCACAGTCATATTTACAGGAGGAATTACTGCAATTAAAACCTAAGCAAAACGTGTAATTTGGACTCGGTCCAAGCGCTGCAAAGGATCGGTATCTCTCCCACGCTGAAATGCCGCGATGAACGAACTCGCGCCGTGTCGGCTCCTCAAACACGAAGCAATAAATACGCCGTATGTTGTGATCAAAATACCAAACTATCATTTGTCAGCTTAAACTTCACATTACTCCCGTTCTCCTGAGTACTAAGTCTCACGTTTAACTCTCTGAGAAAGGCCGCATTATAGGGAAGGGGGGGGAGGGGCACTGCCTCACAGGGAACGTCTGCGTTCCCAGCCGCTCCCGCTGAGGCACCCCATGGAGACACGAGCTGTCAGGACCCACCTAGGACAACCCTGCACCCTCGGTGACGCCGAGACGAGCCCACAGGTGCCGAGCTCGGCCCGAAGGACGGCGGCGGGAGGGGAGGGAGGAAGAAGAGAGGAGGGTCGCCGGGGTGACCGCCCTGGTCACCGTCCCTTCCGGACCCCGCGCCTTCCGCAGGGCTGCGTGGGACAGCAGCGGCGAGCAGCTCGCCTACTCCCACGCATACACACGCAAAGACGCACGCGCACAGGCGGGGCCCCCGCCGCCCTCACGTGACCGGCGCGATGGGGCGGGCTGCCGTCATCGCGGCAACCTCCGCGCGCTTCAGGTCGTCTCCCACTTCATCCCGTCGCTTGCCCTCTCTCCTCTGCCTAATCTGACCCGGCAGGTTTTAACCCGCTTGGCTTCGCAGTCCTCTCCTTGTTCTGAACCCAGTTATTCTAGAGTTCCATCTGTAGCTGTCTGGGTACAAAAAAGACATAGAGATTTTGGAAAGGATCCAGAGTAGGGCCACGAAGATGATCAGGGGGCTGGAGCACCTCCCCTATGAGGACAGGCTGAGGGAATTAGGCTTGTTCAGCCTGGAGAAGAGAAGGCTGCGGGATGACCCCTTTCAATATCTGAAGGGAACCTACACCCAGTAAGGGAGTAAACTCTTTGAAAGGGCTGACAATAGCAGGACTAGGGGAAATGGATCCAGGTTGAAGGAGGGAAGATTTAGGTTGGATGTTAGGGGGAAGTTCTTTAGTAGGAGAGTGGTTAGGTCTTGGAACAGGCTGCCGAGGGAGGTTGTGGATGCCCCATCCTTGGAGGTGTTCAAGGCCAGGTTGGACGGGGCGCTGGGCAACCTGATCTAGTAAATGTGTTTGTTTGGTGGCCTTGCTAGGCAGGGGGGTTGGAACTACATGATCCTTGAGGTCCCTTCCAACCTGGGTCATTCTGTGATTCTGTGGGTATTTATCCGCACCTTCATCTTCAGTTTCCGCCGTTAATGTTCAGTGTCGCACAGCAGGAGCTGCGCCGTGCCCATTTCATTTGCGGGCCAGCACTTCTCACTTGTCTGGGGGGTGTGCACCGAAACCAAAGCGACCTCTTGCTAAGGTCAAGAGATTATGGGTTGAAGTACCTTAAATGTCTAGTTCTGACCCCCTGCCAAGGGCAGGGACATCTTCCACAGACCAGGTTGCTCAAAGCCCAATGTAGCCTGGCCTTGAATACTTCCAAGGATGGGACATCCACAGCTTCCCTAAGGAGCCTGTTTCAGTGTCTCACCACCCTCACAGTAAAGAATTTCTTCCTAATATTGAATCGAAATTGCGCCTCTTTTGAGTTTAAACCTGTTACTCCTTGTCCTGTCACTGCACTCCCTAGTAAAGCTTCCCCAGCTTTCCTGTAGACTCTTTCAGGTACCAGTATGCCACTATGAGTACTCTCTTTTCCAGCCTATCCTCGTAGGAGAGGTGCTTCAGCCCCTCATCATCCTCATGGCCCTCCTCATGACCCTCTCCAGCAGCTCTATGTCCTTGTACTGAGTGCTCCAGAGCTGGACACAGTAACTCCAGGTGGGGTCTCATCAGAACTGAGGGGCAGAATCACCTCTCTTGATCTACTGGCCAACACCCAACCCCCCATTTCTGCAGAGTATGAATTCTACATGGTACTGGCCAGGTGGCTCAAACAAACTGAGTTTATCCAGGTGTGAATTAAGCTAGCTACGTGTTGATACGATCAATTTGCAACCCGGTACCAAGTTTGTCCAACACGGTGTAATCCCACTGGTATTATTCAGCATATGGATTAATGTTCTGGGCAGAAAGTACAGACTTCAAAATTAAATAAATACATTTACAGGACCCCAGTTTTAGGACCTTCTAGATACTTAGTATTAGAAAGAAACTTCCCCATTAACAGATGTATGTCTAGCTGTGTCGCTCAGTGTCGTCTGTTGCTTTTTGGTAGCTGCTCCAATGACAGGGATTAGGGACAGAGCTGACACACCAGAGAAATGAACAGGGATGACAAATTGCCATTTTGTTGTTTCTATCAACACTCTATAAAAGTTTTTACTGGGTGTAATCTATTTATCTTCATAATATGTGAAGCCATACTGGGCAATTTTCCAAAACCATTCTATAACTTCTACCAACCACCAAGAAAATTCCCCTCTCCCTTCACAGATCAGAATAAAGCATATTCTGCGGTGCAGTATGAAGAGCAACTTGTGATACCCAAATGTTTTTCATTTGAGTTAGCATCTAAAAGTAAATTGATAAACAAAAAACACACTGAGTAAATCCTAGCTCAGAAAGGCTTATCAAGGCAGGCCCAAACTCTTCAGGTATGTATTTGGTTTTAGAGGCTACAGAATTTTTTGGAGGTTATTTTAGCTATAAAAATGTTAATAAATACTTTGAATAAAATTAATTAATAGCCTACTGGTCTTCCCTAGCAAGTTTGCTAAGTGTAGTCACAAGAACAAATACCAAGTATTTTGTTAAAACAAGTGAAATTTGCTTGTGTCAAAATATTCTTTACCATCTTGTATATTTATTTCTTTTCTCTTGTTTAAAGGAGCTTGATGTCATCAGACCCAACACTAAGCAACACTGGACACAGGAAGATGAAACATCAATAAAACTTTCAATTTTGTGCTTCTATAATAATTTTTAGAACATGTGAAAATGTTGTGTTTTTTAAGAAAACAATTAGAGATATACAAAAGGTTTTAAAACTGGAGAAGCCAGTAACAATTTTAGTATATTTTTTCTCTTTTTTGCATACATGCTCAATTATAGACTTACCAGTATTATGGAGTGGCTAGTGATGCCAGACTTAATGTGCTTGCTTGTTAAAAATGATCTCCCCATGCTTTGTAGCTCAGGGAGTATGAGGAAGCTGCTCACTTGTATCTTACTAAATTCTAATGGAACAAACCTCCCTTAAAAATCTTCACTACATTACTGAATGATCCAAAAATATTAAAAATGCCACTAGCACCACTGCCAACTGTTCTGATTTCCAGATCCTTCCTATTCTAAGACTGCATTTTCAGTTACTTAATAAACTTTACTGAAATTAAACTGTTTGCCTGAAAATTTCCCTTAATAGGAGTGTGATTCAGGGAAAAGCTGTTTGAAAATTGGAGGCAAACTGCTTTGAGCTTTTCAAGAATGAGCTTATTGAAGCATCAGTTTTTTGGGCCAAATTTGCTATCAAATTAGAGACCTCGTATTTGAGAAGCTCCTGCATTCCTTGGTTTGAACCAGAGACTGAGATGGGAGGTAGTCAGTTTAGGTTTTGCTGTTTCATTCCAGCCAGGCTATAAGCACTTGAAAATTTCTCATCACATACACTTGCTAGGGTCTCACTGAAAGGTTAATAGGAAAATTTCCCAAAGATCCTGCCTTCACTATCTGTACTTCTGCTTGACAGGATTGTCAAGATGAACCCATCATGTGCTCCACACCAGAACTACTTAATTCAGCCCTTGAAGCAGCTGAACTAGGCTCCACAAGGAACACTGGTCAGGGTGTCATGAACCAAACACCTTTGTCTCTTAATCCTTGCATCCAGACAGCCTAGTGGAAGTTAATAGATTTCAACATGGAAGAGTTAAAGATATCAAACTGTAATAGAAGAAGGGAGATGGATATCAGTAAACTGTCACAGGTCAGCAGGGGAAAGGGAGGCAGGATGGATGCAGAAGGTGGAAGAAGACTCTCAGTCTGAGTAGGGAAGCAAAAACTATTTACAAAAAGATTCCAGATTTCTTGGCTGGGGAAGGAAATGGGAGCCAGTAGAAAGGAGAGACAGAGCCAAGAAGCCAGGACATTGTCAACAGAAAAGAGGGAATCACCCGCAGCTCTGTTTTGTTTCTCAATGCAAGTGCTTTAAATAGAGAATTATCTTCTCATTGCCATCAACTGGCTCAAGTATCGGGGCGCTGCGGGATGGCTAAGAATATTCCACTCCTGATGACTCACATTTGGATGTCAGTAGACTGCTACAAGATAGAAATCTCTATTTATACAATTCGCTTTTAACCTCCCCCTTAACTTGCAAAAAATGACATGCACAGGCATGTGCATTCACACACACATACACAGGCATACATGTGTTAAAACTATGTTAAAACAAGGGTTAATCTTGTTCGAACATGATTAAAGAGTGCAGAATGTAACAAAAAAATGTGAATAAAATCTTACTATGCAGCTACTACACTTCTTGTATGCAGCTCTTGTATGAAACAATTCTCACCCTCAGGCCTGTATTTTATCTTTTCTGCTGGGTCTCAGCTTCATTAAATAGATTGAACGAAACAATGGCAATATTAGCAGCTACTCTACTTTGTATTCTCCTCACAGAACATTGTGCAGGCCCATGTCTTATTTACTGCATGCCTCTCAAACTACCCGCTGAATTACAAGGTTTTGCTGTGGCACTTCTTGCTATTGTGGTCCTTGAATGCTATTCACAGATCCATTACTTTATCTTCACAAAAATACCGTGAGCTGAAGGAGAAATAGTACTTTATAAAGAGTAAGAATTTGGCACAAGCTTCCATCCATTCTGGGTTCCCAAACCAAGAGACGAAGAACCTGACTTCTCAAGTCACATTGACATTGTATGCTGAAAGCAGCTCTACCCCAGATTCCACTGGTAGTGGCAAATGCTTGCCATAGTTCACAATCAAACTTAACAGACTTATAATTTGAGTGTATTTAAAAAATAAAATAAAAAACACCTAATACACACATTGTCAAATGCACACATTTCTTTCTCAAGCAAAGTTTTAAAGCAGGTAATACCATGGTGTTTGGGGGCTACATAACATTTGCCAGTACCCCAGTTTAGTAAAACTTCTTTTCTTACCATCGAGAGTATCAGAACACAACAGAAAACTCAGTGGTTAAGAAAACTATTTTCTATCATTTAATAACTTCAGTTTAAGTGCATATTAAGATTTGAGGGAAGATTGACTCACGAGCTTTGAACTGTGGAGCTGGCAACAACAACAGTGCCTTAGGGGGAGGTGTAATGCATTGCAGAGCCTTCCCTTTTTTGTGTTTGAGCGGAATACAGTACACATGGGTTATGATTCCCAGTAACTGATGACTGTTTAGTGGTCCACGTGGACTGACTTGGGTCTTCTGACCCTGGGCAAGTACAATACCAAGTGACCATCAAAAATACTTTCCAGGCCAAAGCACCATCAGCTTACCTGGTCATTTCTCACAAAAGGAAGACTGAAAGACCATAGAGAGTACACGTTTCTTCTGCACTGTCAAAAGCAGGAGGATACATGGTCAGGGCAGCCAGGAGAAGGCTGCAGTGCTCATACTAGAAAGTCTGTCAATATCACAGTCTGTTGTAATTTAGGATAGCTATAATTCTAGTAAGACTTTGTTCAATTTGGTTTATATATTGTGAATTCTCATCCGTGTTTCTTGAAGAGTGCCTAAAGCTGAAAATTACAACTTAAAGAAAGCTGTATAACATGAATGCCAACATTAACTTTTACAGGCATCTCTGAGACACTCCAACTATGCAAGAAAAACTTATAGGTGGGATGAATCCAAAAATCACAGGAAGCACGAGTTGTGAAGTTAAATGTGACCAGTATTTGAAGAGAAAATTGTTTTTCAAGGTAAGTGATTTTCTAAGAACTCACTGCAAAGAGATCTAACCACGAATACCTTTTCAAGGCAATGGGAAACCTTGAGCACCAAACCTTGAGCAGGCTGGGAAAAGTAAGTTTCTACATCATAAAATAAAGATGCAAACAGCAAAGATCTCCAGCTAAAGATGAGTTTCCAATAGGAGACAAAATATGCTTTATTGAAGCAGAAAAAGTTGCCTGAAGACATTTGAGATCCCAGTTACTTTCAAACTATGATGATAATGAGCAAAATGTTGATAACATAGTTTCCAACAACAGAAGGACTAGCATCTTCTCAACAGAATAGTGATGACCATTTAGGGTGAAATATTCTTTGTGCAATGCTATAATATGAAACCAACCTCAGTTCAAGTTTGACCAAGGCTGAAAAAATTATTCCAGGTATAAAACAGTATGAATATTCCAAACAGAATTTGTAAAGAACTCTAGTCCTTTCTTAGCTGAAGAAATAAAAATCCAGGTATCCAGGTTATTCCCTACAAGTTTGGGTTTTTTTATTCTTTCCTCAGCCCAGGAATCTTTTACAGTTTATCAATAAATGCCCCCCAAAAAAACTGCACTAAAATCACTCTTTGGAATCCTAGCTGAAGAAATATTACAAACCAATTCAAATTGTTGCTTGTGTATGAAGATTTTCAATGAAAAAAAACCATATAAATTTAAAAGCAACACTTTCATTTTCTAATATTAGGTTACTTCTAGAAAAAACTTTTAGTTTTCAGAAGTCTGTTTCTTTGGAAAAATTAGTGCAAACCATCTCCTTGCACCTTGTAATTAGGGAAAATTTGATTCAGCAAGAGATGTCATGAAGAAAAAGTAGGATAACAAAGGGTTAAAGTTGCCACGTTTACAAAGCACACAATATTTTGCAAGGTGAAAAGGCAAGTGAAAAAAAACCGAACTCATAAGAGACGAGAGAGTATTGGAGCTTCCTTCTTAATGTGGTTCCCAAAAACTCATCTGTGGTTTATACTCTGAATAAAAGTCATATTATTTTTATCTGAGCCATCTAAGAGCAGCAGGCACATATAGACTGGAATACAGACTCCAAAGTAGGGCTGATGGCAAAGCAGAAAATAGTGGAAGGACTGAAAAAAAACCCCCAGAACAATCCTGTGTTCAAGGAATTCCAGAAGTTAAAGGAACTGACCAGAAATTTAACTGCTCTAAGTAACAACTTACTTTCTGGCTTTTATTCCTTTTGCTCCCAACATTCACTCTCACTGAAATAGGGCTTTTTGTTTCTGAATTTACTTCTACCACAGGATTGCTTGACAAGCAATGTTTATGCATTTTGCCATATGTCATTAGTTTCTTCCACAGAACTTGGCACGCTGACACAAAAAGATACCTTGCACATTTTTTTTAGTCTAAAATAGATTATTTTTAAAAATTATTTTATAATAAAATAAATAATTACAAATTGAGTGGAAACAATGTCAATTTGATTGCATTTTTAGAGTTATTCTGACATTTGAAAAAGTGGCCAAATACATTCTGCCTGCTTGTTTTTATACACAGATAGTTCATGCACAAGCTTGTACGGGACTCCTAGGATTGTTGTAGTGTGTTGTAAAATTAATCTCTATTGGTCTGCTCCCAATCTAAATATACTTGTGACTAAATCTATCACATGCAGATATAAATCTAGCAAATCAGAATCTGTTTCCAGGAGATGTAACTTATCAAATTCCTATTCAAAACCAAATAGGCAATGGATGAAAAAAAAAAAAATCAAAGATTACTTCAATGCTACTGTAATACAGCTCTACCATTATATCTTATTTTATTGAATGATTCATGCCTTATTGGCTTTTCTAGATTTGCTTTTATATTCCTGCCATACTATTTTAAGATGTATTATCTTTAATCCAAAAACTGCCATCCTAACTAAACCTACTTAAAATTTTCTATGATGAAATCTCATTGAATGAAGATTAGTGAGAATTATGGGTCTTTGACAGTGCAGTCTGAGGGAACATACCAACCACAGCACAGCATAAACCAAAAAACGTCTTAAATTTTTTAACATCTAGCTACAAAATACAAGGGCTTTTTTTCTTCACTGAGCAAAAATAACAGAAGACAGACTGATTTGTGTTCAGCTTATATTTCATAGCAGAAAGCCGCTCAGCTTTCATATATTCTTGTATTATTTGTACAATGGGTAAAACCTATTATGAAATGGTGTGCTGTTTCTGCAGAAAGATGCTAACAGGGATTAAAATCTCAGAGTAGAAGGGAGCTTAAAACAGGACAAAACTCATCTGGAACTTGACTGCTTGGTAGGAAATTCTCCTATTTAGAGCCATCACAGATGTTTTGCCTGAATCTGTCTGCACATGCAATTAGCAGAAAATTAAAAGAAAATTGCAATTATTTGGGAAAGACCAGAGCAATTATTTGAAAAAGCAAGCGGAAGCTTTTATATTCACTACTTTCCATTATTCTAAAATACAACACCACTCCCCATTTAAAACTTAAAAGAATTTTTTCCCTTTGTCATTTAAAGGAATCTGGAGTATACTGTGCAGTTTGAAGTTCTGAGAATTATCAAACATTTATATTGACGTGGTATAGTAGTGGTATAGTACAATAACTGTGGCTTTTGGGCCTGGCTGTGTTGAGTGCTGAGCAGAGACAGAGACTCTCAAGAGTCTAGGGCAATGGCCCTTTTTACAAACTAAATTTTAAAAGCAATCTTTCAAATTTGTAATAAACAATCTTGGTTTTTAGGTGAGGAAGTGAACGTTTTAAGGCTATTCCTCTGCATTTGAGTTGTTAACAGCAGATACGAGCAATTAAGTAATAATTAAAAGACAGTCTAACTTCAGCATCTTATTGACTAAATAAAATATTTTCTTTTTAAAAAAATTATATTTTATATATAGCTTACTCTGAAATCCCTCCCCTTAGTGCATGCTTATTTTAAGGTTTTCTTCTAAAATTATTTTATTGTCTTTTCTGCAATAAAATGTTTAAAAGAATTATTTAAAATTATGTTCTCTTGCATGAGCAACTGCAAAAACTGACTAAAAAGAAGTACTTTAGCTCTTTAGTTTGGTGCTTGTGTTTTGCATTTTCACTCTTAGCATATCGAGTTTGGTATTTTTTAAATAGAAAAACCTGTAGGAAACTTGTCTGGAAAGAATAAATCCAGTTATTGCTCAGTTATTCTCAGTATGTGTGAATGGGGAGCAAGTTCATAATGCTTTGAAACAATAGCTTTTGTCCTTGAGATACATTTTAAAGGCAGCAAAATACTAGTTGAAGCAGCACTATGAGTTCTTGATATATCGAACAGTAGAGGAAATAGTCTCAGAAACTATGTACACTGCTTCCAGCCTGAACTCAGCAGCCTGCTTTTTTGCCAATATTTCAAAACATCTTTAGCTGAACAAGCATATTTTCAACATTACAACAGGGTGTAATCACTTTTTCATCTGATCTGCTCTTCATGTAGACTTTTATTGCAAAAGGGTGGAAAGTTCTACATGGCAAAAAAAAACAGGCATAAAGAAATCTAAAGTAAAAAAAGCACGATGAAACATTTCCCGTTCCTCCTCAGCACTTTCCCCAGAAAAATGCATGGAAAACCCTCGTGTAAATGATGAGTGTAAACTCACATGAGTTTCACGTAGCTTTCTCTTCTACTGTAAACCTCATTGGGATTCTCTCTCTTCCCAATACTAGCTCCTGCATGCTGTGCGGATGTTGTTTAAGATGTTTTCTTTCACCTGAAGTGAGTTAAATGGCTGAAGCAGCACTTAAAAAAATCTCTTTTTCCTCTGCCATACCAGCTCAGAGCCAGGGAGCGGGAGTGTGAAAGCTCAGGCTGAGAGGAGGGAGAGGTGCTGGCACCGAGCTCTCTGGCAGGAGGCCTCCTACCAAAACAGGCCAAACACTCAGCCAGAAGGAGCTAACCTTAGAGGGCACCTCCTGGACCATTTATCTGCTGGGGCTCAGAAGAATACTGAAGGTTGCAAACAGGATACAAAGCAAATGTGTGCTGGTATTTAATTGTCACAGGTCCATCTTTCCCCTCCTCAGGCCTTACTCCTTGACTCAGGATCTCACACAATGAAAAGGCTTGTTCAGCTGCAAAGGGAAAGATAACTAAAATGACAAAGCAGAACCCTTATGAAGAAAACTACCCAAACCAGCTCTCACACCCTTGTCTTTCTAGATTTCCAAGGAGTCCTCTTCCTTGGCTGGTGTGAACACTTGTTACTCAGAATAAGGTTGTTTCACATCAGCCTGGGATCTGGGCTCTTCACAGGCAAGGTGGGAGGCAAATATTGCTGTGAGGGCAGGTCTGATGCAGTTCAGTTACCTTGCCAAAGAAAGACAGTGACTGGGCTCAAGATGTCATTCAGCTTAGTCATCTGGTCTGGAAGAGCTGAGCATCTGGTTCAGGAATGCAAGCTCGTACTTGTTTCTGTGTCATTTCTGGCTAGTACCTAGATTCAAGCTCCATGATGAATTTTTGAAAAGGCTGAGTGCAAGAGAAAGGGAGTTGTTGAATTTTAAAATGGCTCTGTGTGTCTGTCGTGAGTTAAGTGTTTTCAGATGGTGTCACTATAAACAAAACCTCACAAAGATGGGACTGCAAGGTTTGGTACAATATAAAACTTTTTAATTTCTAGTAAATTTTTTTTTTTAAAGTGTTCAGTTGGCATTAATTATCTATTACTTGCTCCTGGAAGTTACTATCAATAGTAATCAGCGCTACGGGAGTACTTCAGATCTCTTCTTAATTTTAGGTCACTGCTGTGGTAGGGCATGCTTTGGAAAGCTTATAGATGTAATACAGATTTTAATGAGGAGAGAGATATGATGCAGGGCAAGGGTGGTAGCAAGAACAGTGGTTTGGGGAAGTGTTGCAGCTCATGCTTGGTCCCATGATGCACTAACAACCACAGGTAGGACAGGATCCTTGCCCCCAGGAAAAGAGAAAAGGAAAACAGGATTCTCATTGCATGTCAGGCCAAAGACTGTAATTTTTTCATTCTCAAAGCAGGACTTGTGTAAAACTGTTCACATAGATACTAAGCTTTAGCACCACTGTGCAGGAGCTGACATGAAAGTGGGAGGCCTGCATATCCTACATCAAGAATTCAAATACATGGGTATCGGGTGAACTGGAAAACTTGCTCATATATAATCATTCATTGTGCTTATGAGATCAAGAGCTGGTCATTCACTGCTATATATCTCTATACTTGTTACGTAACACATTCAACTTTGCAGACAGTCATCTTCCCTCCAGGCTTTTTTTTTTTTTTTTAAGAACATATTTAGTGCCAAAGGACATTACTAGGCATAGGGGTACAACTGCATTTGCCCTGCTAGAGTGATACCCGTCCAGTTGGGTTGATGTTTTCACTGTATTTATTTGCCTTTGTTACTGCAGCTGTTGTGCATCTTTTTTTTTTTTTTCATGCCCACATTAGAAAATAGCAGGGATGACAGCCTGATTAATGATGACAAGACTGAATTAGGGATGTGACAAAGGGCTGGGTGATCATACAGATTCAGTCTCTTTGCACATAGAAAATGGTGAAGAAGGGGAGACTATTAAGGAAATAAAATGAAAATGCTGTCTTTAAGATAAGCTTAGTAGTTTAGCAATGCAACATGGATATAAAGTACTGCATCTGACTTTAGGGATCCATTTAATTTCAGAGCTGTATGTTATAATTTATTTTCCTCTGTTGTCAATTTAACCTGAAGGTATCCAAATATTGATAAATATCAATAAAAATATACAGCTTATAAGGAGGCACTCCCAAAACATATGGAACATTTTCTTTGTAAAGTTTAAGTTAAACCTAATCATAAGACCATGACATATTGCCTGTTCAGGACAACTGGGCAAATAATGCCCTTTCAGGTTGATTGTGTGAGGTCAAGTAATATCAATGTTGAGATCTGCAACCATAACCACAACAACTGAGTTTGCTTTGGATTATTAAGAGCAACTAAGAATGTTTCATTTGAAAAAAACCTCATGCATCTCTTTATTTATTATTTAGCTACTGGGAGGAGCTGTTGATCTATAAATGTTCATTAATTATTTAGAAAGAAGAATGCAGTACAGTGTTTGACTCCATATATCAGACTATTTCCTTATCTTTAAAGGCTGCATCTAACAATTTATAAATGGACAAAGACAGCTTTTGAAAGATATTTTCCAAGTAACAGAATGTCTCAGAAAAAAACACATCATGCCTCAGATATCCCCTTTCCACACAGGAAATAAATAATACTATTTCACACAAGGAAATTATTACGTTGAACCTGCAAACACTTCCATCTTCTGCTTATAAATACACCCTGTAAAAGATGGATCTGGAAGCCTTCCTGGTCTCCTCAGGACCATGATGGCTCAGGAGGCCTTGCCTAAGAGTATCTTCATCCAGAAGAACTACACTATTGGTACAAAATGCTTTACCCTCATAATAATGCTGTATGATGTTTGCTGTGGTAAAGTTTCATTTTCTCCTACATCACCTGACCAATCATACTTCCCTGCCATTTTATTTTTAGTTCATTTGAGACTCTCTTTGTTCTCCAGGGCACAAAATGCTACAAAACTGAAGTAAATTTTTATATTGGTCTGTCTGTTCAAATATCCATTATCTTAACATGTGTTACATCTTGTGTGGGTTACAGCTTAGCTACAAGGTCTATTTGCGTAATTTTACAGCAGAAGAGCCCCTGCTATGATGGCCACTCCATGAAACAAGTCTCAGGCTTTTTTAGCTTATTTGGATGCTGAACCAGGGCAGATGCCAATATAGCTGAGCCATTTTAAACTAATTTTCTAGTTGTCCTTTGTTAAGCAGAACTCAAACATACTGGAGGATGGCCACTTGCTTGCCTGATTCACATGGAGATTTTGCAGAGCAACCTAATAGTGAAGTACCCATGAAGCATTCCCTTAGAAGAGGCTCAGCGGCTCCGAGTCCTCCCTATCAACTAGTTGGAAGGCATAAATTAGCCAAGATACTGAAGATTTAAGGCACACTGAAAAGCTAAAAGCATTCTGTATATTTATAACTCTTCATTCAAAGGGTGGATTTACCAACTTTAAAGTGCCAAGGGATGTTTTGCTTTGTCCATTGTCATACTAGAGCATCAACAGAATTCAGCTCACTTCTATAAATCCATGAAGATTTGTAATATAAACATTCCCCAAACAGTCATCATTGGTTTTCCCTGAACTCCAGTATAGTATTATATTTATAGACAGTAGCCAGCAGCTATCCAGAGATGCTCAGAGAATGTGTTATAGCAGTTAGCAGTTAAGTGACTTCATTTTTTTTCTGTTTTAAAATCCTTTCAAGAAATGAACAAACTGTGGTAACAATAGAATCTTTAACTCAGATAAATGTTTGGACATCTGACATGCTAAAGTGAAGTGTGATAGCATCCATCATCAGCTGATGCTGTACAACTATACAGCATTTCCCTGCAATCAGGAACTGCATCAGATTAAAAAGCTGTGCTGTAGAGGCAGGCAGAGAACTTCCTTGCAGAAGCAGCATCTCAGCAGTCCTTATACTTTTTCCCTTTCTGACACCAGGAATGCATATTAAACAGTGGGATTTCAGGTGTGTGATTGTGAAGCTGCAGGAAACCATCCCTTGCTGACCATCAGTGGGAGTTATATCTGTGAAATATCTTTCAGATACCGAAAAACCCTGTGTACTTGACTAAAAGAGATTTGTGGTATAACTAAATGGATATGAAACATTTTGAGTCATGCAATGTTGACAGAAAGGCTGATATAGATTAACATAAACCCCTATCTTCCTAACATGAAGAAAGGAACCTATTTTAAGCATCCATGAGGGAATCTGGAATTTTTACTGCTTTTTAAAACCAGTAGTATTAGGTACCCCAAGTTTTGCTGTGTGAAGATCAGTGTTAAACTCCTTTGAAATATTTAAAATATTTCTTACAAAATGGAATGCTACAGTTTTCCAAAGTCTGGTGTCTTGAGACTCTTATAGGCTTCAGGTTGTACTTTGCAACTCCTGTGAGGGCCACTGACACCAATCTAACTAATACTGCAACTACTGTAATTCCTTATTTAGGTACCTCTTTTATTTAGGTAATACATCATACTTGTGACAGATGTTGATTTTTGTGTTATAGTTCTGTCTTTCTGAGGCAACAGAAAATTTTGCATGTTGGAGAAAAATCATGAAAGAGATGGATTCATGATAAAAATGCCTGGAAAGCAGTTCACCAGGTCAGTATCACCATACTGCTAGATGGATGGTACACAATAAATCTAAGGCATATAACACCAGTATGCATACCTAGAAGCTTTTACCATTTATATATTAAAAGTCACGTTTGGTGGAAAAGAGCTAACTACTTTTGTTTTGTTCATTTTCACTTTTGGACAGCAGTACACTTTTTTAGGTGAAGCACTATAAAATGCCTTTGAGAGAAACTCTTCACCCATACCTCTCATGGAATTGAAAATTTTCAAGTGATATGTGTACACATAGAAAGAAACAAAATGGCAGCAGAATTAGACTCACTACCATTAAAGTATTTAAAACACAGCATTACTCTTTAGTGGTAATTATTCTTTTAATAGCGCTTCTAAATTATAAGAATTGGATAGCTAGAGCTTGCCCTCCAGCAACAGCACTGTAACCCACCGAGAGAAGAAAAGCACTCCTTGCAAGACATGCCAGAAGGAGCCCCAACCAAGCATTGCATCTTCCCTTTCACAGACACCCAAAATTTACACAAAGCAGTCAGAACTGGCCACATTCCAGGCCAACATTCCCTGCAAAGTGAAAATCCTTCGGTTATGTCAAACAAAATCCCAGAGGTACTATATACAATACCTAACTCAGTTCCACATCTGACAAATACAAGCCTGCTAAATGCAGCAAGTGCAAATCCCTCTTTTCATAAGAAAAAAAGACATGAAATTTATATGTCTGGCAATGCTCTCACTGACTTTTCACCCTACTTAGACACCACATAGTTATTTACTCATTCTCAGCCTGTGCTTGCAACCTTCTAACAGGCTAGCCAGAAGTACCAATGCTAGTATTAGCACTGTGACAACAGGAAGGGCAAGGAGGGATAAGGCCAAGATAGACCTGTACACAAGGAAAGCAACAGTTTTTCTTCTCTTCCTCACTGGTTTTTGACTCTGGGTTCCCCTTCATTCTTTACTGTTGACTAGGCTATCCCATCCATACCCCAGTGGCTTCCAGCTCTTGCTCACATTCCTGCACCACAGTCTTGAGTCAGTGCACAAAACAGTGGAGGAGAAACTTCTTTACAATTAAATTAAGTAACTCATTATATTTAACTTTTTTGGGTTGTTGTTAAGTATACAACAAATTTCCTTATTACAGGGGCAATAAAACTAGCAAGGCAGGGATTTTTTTATAAAGACAGGCTTGAGGCTTCTGTGTGCCCTTTCATTCTCTCTCTGATGACTAGGTAATTCAAGATGTCCTTTTTTGGATTTAATTGTATTGTACACCCTTGGACTTAAACTTTATCAAAATGGAGGTCTCAGATATAAGCAATCAGAAAGAGACTTCTCCACACAAGTTCCTCCAGGAAACCTTTTAGGTACTTCTGTCCACACTAGACATTACCTTAAACTTTTACTGTCTGTAGAAAAATAACAAGGAAGATCAAGCAGTTCCATGATTATTGCTTTAATAGAATGAAAGATATTTAAAGTAGTGTTGGGCTGTGTAGAGTACTCTATTTACTTAGAAGCTGTACTTCATTACGCAAGTGGACCACATAGACATACATCAAGCAGTAAAGAGATATGAAAAATTCAACAGTTTAGGGGGTAGATTGCTAAATACTGTCATTAATGCTGTCTAAAAATAATTTTTTAAAGAATTTATAATTTAATTGATAATGAAGTTCTTAAAAACTTGAACCACAAAAAGCTAAAATCAGTATCTACTTTCTTTAGCATTTGAATTCAGTGAGAGCAAGAGTTAAGGAGCATTCAGTAATTCAGAAGATCAGAGAAAATACTGAGATAAAGTAGTAGTGTGAGAGTAAGATAAGGAGTAAAACTTCATTAGCTTTACAGTACATTTTTGTGCTGAGAAAGCATCCACATAAAGCATAACAAAAACTTTTCATAATGAGAAATGGTCGCCATTAAAACTACTCTCTTCATTAACTTAATGTATGTGCCTTGCTTATTCAACATGATTTTCCTAGTATGAGAGAAGAGGATTATTTTCAGTGTTTCCTGAAGCAGCAGATGTAAGAGAGTACACTAAAGTTAATCAGAGCAATAAGATTTTTCTCATCTTTCAAAGATTTGACAACTGAATTTTATCCTTTTAAGTTTTCCACCATGCCTTAGTTATAGTAAGAGGTGAATGGAGAAGATGGAATTTACTGACAGTTCTTCTATGAATTGACAGCTAAAATCTGTCATTAGCTCCTCCTCTACCAATCACAGAAAAATCCTAGCAATGATCAGCCTTCACAGACTCTTATTGCTGATGATGCCCTATATTGTTCAGTTCTGGACTTGAGTTGGGGAAGAAATGTAAAAAAAACCCAGAGAATAAAAAGATATCCTGGGATCACTAAGCATGCATGTGAGCCAGTTGCCACTAGAGTATCCAGAAAGATAGACAATGAAACACTGTCACAGCTCTATAGGGAAAGTGGGGAGGGGTCTCATAAACAGCTGAGGAGAAGGACAAGCTGTGGTGGGGATAGGGACCTCTCTCAAGACAGGACTAACAAGCCTGGAGAAAATGAAGCTCAGTAGGCTGTTGGCAGTAACAGGGCATGTAAATACTTGTCATGTTCACTGGCTTTTCTTAATGTCTGTAAATTGCATAATGACACAACGAGGAAAATAGCTATTTGTTCTAATGGTAAAATATCAAAGCATCCTACCTCTTCAAAGAAAGGGTGTGCATATTTCTGGAGTCTGAACACAAGCCATCAAGCCTGTTGCAGAGCTAAGAGGAGAGGAAAAAAAATACACAAGGTGAGAGATTCTCAGGGACAAAATCACTGTCAAAAAAAAAGAAGCAGAAAACTGAAGAACCAAATAAGAAAAACCCATCTCCTCTTCCTTCCTTTCCCACTTTAAAATAAAGCTACTCCCAAAGGTTGATTTATTAAGATTTTCTAATTTTTCTCACTGAAAAGCTGAAAGCTTGAAACAACCCAAATTATGAGACCTCTGCAAATGTCCTCACACTTCACACATCTAATTAAAGGGTTTATCTTAATCCAAAATTAGTGCAACATGTCAGTAGTCTTCTTGTTAGTTTTCTGTGGCACAGAAAAGTCAGTAAGCAATTTCTGCCTTTCCCTCCCTTACAACCAATTCCATAAAGGCAAACAAACAAAAAAATCCCCTGGACTCCTCAGGGCTGCAGCAGCCCTCAAAGAATCCACTACAGACTAGCATACTCACTGGCACCCAAACTGCAACTTTTGCTTTCACTTACAAGTAATCCAAGGGGTTCAGGAACTGATGAAATGCAACTGAATAAAAGCACATATTAGTGTAACAGCTGCTTTTCCCAAATTAGCATTTGTTGAAATAAAGTATCCACACTAGATCAGAAAGCAGCGTGTATTTATCTAAAAATAAATCTCTGTTCAACTGTGAGTGAGCAGAATATAAAACTAGTGAGTCCATGTTTGCTTCTCACCTGCTTAAAATTCCAAAAGCAACCAAAGAGCACATATGTATACACGCAAACACATGCACATGTGAATTAAAAGAACAATGCCAAGAAATTATTAATTTGGTAAATCTGATGCACCATGAAATAATGGCGGAGGTCTATGAGTAAAGTAACTGCCAAAAAGAAAGCAATTCTGAAAGAGTGTACTGTATCAGTAAACTCAAAAGGATTTGAGGGGAAAACATGAGAGATTTCTCTTAATCTAAAATCAGAATATATTTACATGTTTTTAATGTACTTGAGATGTTTTGTTGATATCCTCCTGTTTGCAGAGCTAGCTACAGGGGGCTTCCCACATGTTCACTTGCATTCATGATTATGAGAATATTTCAAACCACAGAAAAGATGTATGACTTAGAGACATGTTTTCTGACTTATCAAATCACCTTCTGATTATACTGAATGTTTTACGGATCAGTCACTACTTGCATGCATCCAGAAATTAATGCTAAATGAAATAATTGGTGAATGAAAGAACTGTTTTGTCATGAGCAAAGTGCTTCATGCCTGTTGGAAAGAAATTGGCAAGTATAGTAACAACAAAAAAATTTTAATATTATTTAATATTATTAAAATATTCTTTAATACAGCTACTAGCAAAGGTTATCTGTGTATACAGTAGAGTCATAACTGAGATGCTTGTAAGCATACAATCAGTTAGAAAAAAATGTTTGATCAGGATAAAAGAGTGCAGATAAAAACTTCAGAATTGCATTTTATTGTTCCTTTGTCCATTGCAAAACCTAGCTGTGACTCAACTTGATGGGATTTAGACAATGCTTTCACTGTATGGATGGCAGTCACCAGCATCACTGTTTTAAATGTTTATTTGTCCATTTTGAAGTTAGGATTCAAATTTTCTTTCAGAACATGATTTGCTTATCATTTCGCCTTTACTAAATATTAAAGACATGAAGCAATACATATCTGATTGCTAAAAACATGGATGTGCTTTAAAAATTTATTTCTCCGTGTGGTAAAATATTTTCCCTATTAAAACAGTGAAAACTAACTGAAATTGTTATTTACTACAGCAGACTTGTGACAGAATTGATTTTTTAGGAGTTAAAAATAAACCCCACAGATTATGAAGTGTTCTTCCCACATGAATTTCCCACTACTGACAATTTTATGCTGTTTGCACCAGATTAGTAGTTGTGCAGGCTTAGAAAGGAAATTCATGAACAACGTTTATTTTGAGCTTATTAGTGTTATTCTAACTGTGGAATCTTTTTCAATGATTCATCTGTTAAACCCTGTATCTTCCCATGAATACATTACACGATTTTTTAAATGTTTATTTTATGAGATGCTTTTTCACAGTATGGTCTCATATTTGTAAACATTTCCATTTAAAACATGCATTTGCTATTTGCATTTGTCTTACTCAATATGGCGTTTTAAAATAACGTTCTCAACTGTATTTCCAAGGGTCAGATGCAACTTGGCATGGGTAAGACAATGAAGTGATTATACCTAAGCATTTGTTTTGGGGTAATTGTTTGCAGCTAGAGCAGCTGAAGAGTTAAAGCCATGTGCTGAATTTAAATCTATAAACATGAAAGATGGTGCCAACTTGGCAGCAAATCGTGCATTCAAAAGCAAACGGGTCTCCCTCACTGCTTCAAATGGAGGCATCAATATGAGGTTTAGCTGCTGCCTCTCTAGTTTACAGATGCAACCTTCCTTGCCCATGTTGCCTTTTACTCAGACAGTCCGTATTTTGCAGTAAGTCTCTTTAAAGCAGACCAGGAAAGGTCAGGGTTTGCATTTCAATGAGTATATTAAAAGGAGATCTGGCATATTTTATTACTTCTGTAAGAAAAATCTCAGAAACCCACATACAACTCACTATAAAGACAAACAATTTTTGTAACTGAATTTTAAATAAATCAGACTCAAGAAGGGCTTACTGGTTTCAGAGTAATGGGGCTACAGTACGCAAGGCTGGAAATGAGATGTCAGGTCCTAACAAACCTGCAATAGTATCCCTCGCAATGTATTCAGACACCCCATTCCAAATTCAGAAAGCAGCTTGGAAGGAATCAAATTACAGTTGCTAAATTTATGTTTCGTTTGAAGAACTGCAAAAGGCCGAACCTCTTCTAAAACTGGAAGATGAAAAACAAAGCTAAAGAAACGCTATCTTTGGGGAACACACTCTTTTTGACTGAGATATATATGTGTGTGTGTATATATATATATATTTATTTAAGCTTTGCATGCCAGTTGTCAAAAGACAAGGTTACTGGTGAAATCTCATCAAGATTGTTTCCACTGGATATCTTTATATGGGACCACTAAAGCTGTACAAATGACTTCTGAGGTCTTGAATTTTAAAATAAATTAAGATCCCCGCATAGTCTTTGCATGTAGCTAAGCAGGAAACATTTCAGGATATAGCCCAAATACATCTAAATAAAGATGGGGAAAAAAAGGAACTAAAACCTAAACCTGAAGGGAGACTAAGCTAATGCAATGCTTTCTATGAAAGGACAAATGTCATCTTTTATTCAGCTGTACTCTTTTTTTCATAGAATGGGGGGAAAAGAAGGAGTGATATACTGCACTGGTGAGCACTGCCCTCTCACTGCCTCCAGATGTACTGACATTTGATTTGCTGCTGATTAGTATGGGCAAAAGAAGAGAGTGTGTTGGGGGGGGAAGCTGGCATCAAGTCACGTCCTCCATCTTAGTCCCAGCTGGTACCAAGCTCCAAAGAAACAAAGCGACTTCAGACTGTGCTATCATATATTCATGGCCAAGAAGAAATATAAAAACCAGCACGTTTGAATTCCTGACAACCATAGAAGAATAGTGCATTGGCATGTTGAATTTTTCCAGCCAGCCTTTGCTGACCTATAAACCTTTGTGACTGGAACAAATGCAAATAGAGCATACTTGCCTCACAAACTACTGAAGGGTATTCAAACCAAGTTGTGTCTAACAGGCTAACAATAACCCACTGTCCCACCCATGCAAAACACACAGTCTGGGAAAAACAGCTTTAGAAAAGCACTTGACGGAGACATAAAATGCAGAGCACGCCAGGAGAAAAAAAAGCCATTTTTCTTCATACATCTTTACCTAAAATGCCATAATAAAAAAGTAATTGGGAGTTAAATTATCTAACAATTTAAATGAAGAGTGCACAGTTTTAAAAATAGGATGAGTATTAGCAACTGAAAAAATAAAGCACTGCATCATCAGAAGTTAAATTTCATGCCCTAAAAGCAAACCTACAGTAACAATGTCTAAAAAAATGGTCATCTACTAATAAATTAGACACTAATACTCAATTAAGTTACACTTTGAGAATGGATCCAGAGTAAAAGGTCTGCTTGCATACAGAAATTCCTAGATTGCATTTCTCTTGGAATGTTCCTTATTCTTGCATATTTACTTAAGGAAGGGAGATACCTGAAGATATCAACCTTGCCTGCTTTCTTACAGCCCCCAAAATAGCTACAAATGAGGAAGGGTGAAAGTACATCCTAATACATCAAGATCCTTTCCCATCAGAAAAAGAGAATAAGGCACTACTGCAGGGCTTACATTCAGTGAAACAATCTATTTCTTTTTGAAATTGAATTAAAATAAGAAAGTGGACGGTGCTTTTCTGATCTGCATACCCCCACTATCTTTTGATTCATCTCTTGCATACACTTCTGATTGAATGGGCCAAAGTAGCTGTCCCTTGGCCTATCTCCATCAAAGGCAAATTAAAGCAGTCTCACTCCTGCTGGAGCAAAGTAACACAGGGAAAATATGTTGCTATCTCAGTGCTCCTGCTAGTTGTTAGGTAGTCATTAGGTCTGACCGTAGTCTTCATCCTGTACTTGCATGGCTTCAATGTTCATTAGGTAAATTGTATCATTTTAATCTTATCACTAACAGGTACATTCAGGTATCTAATTTAGTATCCAAGCATCTAATTTTCTGAAGCTGTATATGTAAGAAATGAAGAAAAAGGATAAGCTTTCAGATCATCAACTGACTGCTGTGAACCTAGTCTGATCAAATGCCTAATCTGGTGCTTCAATTTAGTCCCTAAATCTAATCTCCCTAAAGCAGAAAGAATCCAGGCCAGAGCACCAGGTCTATAAGCGGCTGCCATTAGTTTTTTTCAATTCAGCAAACTACTTGCATGTATAAAACTGATTGTGTGCACATTGTTAAGATTCTGAGCATGGCAGATACATTTTTTAAACCTTTTCAACATCTGGCCTTTAAGAATAGAGTGTTAAGGAAAACTGAGAAGATTTGACTCAGGTTTCCATTAAAGTGCTTGTGATATACAGCCACTTCATAAACATTCTCTATGTTCATAAAAAAGACACAGAGGCAACTAGCTCCTGGAACAGCTAAAAAGAGAAGTTTGCATTTCTATCACCTAATAGCCAAAGGTAGGGCATGACTCTTGCATGAGGCTACTGAACTGGAACAAGAAGGAGGAAGTCTCTCCTAGGCCAAACTGCTATGTAAGCATGCACTAGGAGGTTTAAAATGGAGTTTAGCCACATGTGGAATCACTTCAGAATAATCGATTTATTCCCAGGCACAGATGCAAAAAATGTCCAAAAAAAGTAAAATATCCATGAAGAATTCCCAGTGATGAACTAAAAATCTGCCACTATGTCATGTTGTTTTAGAGAGAAGATAATGTATCCTCAACTCTCTGACATTTGGGAGATTTGGGCCTGTAGTAGCCAACAGCCTATTTTGGCTGGAATTCATTTCACAAGGTTGTGGTTAGGTACAAAGACTTACCTGCCTTTTGGGCAGCCTGTACAGCCAGAAGAGCAAGGCAAGACAATAGGTTTTCTGTCCTTCATCTTTCATTATCAAACAGCAATACATCCCAAAAACTAATGCAATTCCATCATCCTGAACTTACAATGTGTTGAACAAAAGCATGCATTTCATTACAACTCACTGATACTTGCCTCTTCATTGCACTTCTGCATAAATCTTTTGTCTTCAAATTTGAGGTATTTTGTTAGCATTGTAATGTACCATGTATTTTCCAAAACATCTGCAACTTTTAACATCTCTGTTAGCCACCTAATTACAGCTAAGACTACTAATTTGGTTGCTGAAAACAAAAAATTCTCTTCTCCCTATTCCCTGTTTCTTTTTCTTTTTAAAAAAGCTCTGAAAATTCTTATTACTGGCAAAGAAAGTTGACACATTAATTTAGGCTTTAATGAATAGTGGTACAACAGACTAACGTGTCCACGTGTTTTCAGTGCATCATGCTGTTAATTCCAGAGATTTAGAAGAGGCCTAACTAATAAGTAAAATTACTGAATAGAAAATTGGTTCTGCTTTACCTCAAAACAAGGACAACCAGAATGCTTTGTATGCTATTAAATCCTCACCAAGCTAAGAAGGTTACATATGAGACAAGAGCAAAACCAGAGCATTTGCAGAAGGACCCCCATGTACAAGGTGGGCTTACAAACCTTTACATTTAAGAATGAAACTGCAGAGCCTACCTTTTAGATTCTCCACCTGTGGTTTTCTATTTATCTCAGGCTGTTGGTTTTATTAATGACAACAGCAGCACACATTTTACACTTATAGTGAGATGAAAATGGCACAAGTTTTGCTTCAGCCAGTTCCCTAATGCAATGAACTCCAAGGCTGAAACAGGGCACAGAATCATTAGACCAGCTTCGATTGCCACTTTCCTGAGAAGGATTTCATATTAGAATCATGGAATGGTTTGGTTTGGAAGGGACCTTAAAAATCATTTAGTTTCAACCCCCCTGCCATGGGCAGGGACGCCTCCCATTAGACCAGGTTGCTCAGTGCCTCATCCAGCCTGGCCTTAAACACTTCCTGGGAGGGGGCATCCACAACCTCTGGGCAATCTGTTCCAGTGGCCCACAACCAGTAAAGAACTTCTTTCTTATATCTAGCCTGAAATGCTGAGGGACAAAGGCTTAAAGAAGATAATTTTTGGAGAATAAAGGCTGGGCAAGATTCATTTGGACTAACATACCAAAGGGAAAAAAAAACCAAACCCACAAGGTTTTTTGGCATGTAACCTCTTTTCCTGTCTTCACTGCTACAACAATACTACCATTTATTGGGTAAAGACAGCTGAACAGGTCATACGACCCTAATTCAGTTCCTGGCCTTTGTTTGGATTGATATATGACCCTTGAAAACCAAGCTAATTGTTCCTAAGGTCTAAAATAGAGATGGTGCGTCTGGTTCCATTTTCCAGGCCTGTTCATTGACACTGAGTCCAGCCTGTAAAAGTCTCTCAGTACATGGATAATCCACTCAAAATTGATCCCACTGTTATACAGTTAGACCTGAAATTATGTTCCCATTTAAGCAGATACCCATTTGTCAAGACCTAGAGGGGTTGACCTACAAACTATTGTCCAGTGGGACAGCTTCAGATTTTCTGAAGCAAGAGGAGCTCTTGTGCAGCTAAAGAACTTCAGGGGCTGTCAGCCATGATGTTTGTGTGCTTCTCTGGAGTAATGTGTCAAGTTCTGGGGTTCCCAGTATGAGAAAGGATTTGGGGTTTGCAGGTATTCTGGAGCAAGCATTGTGAGTGAAGTTCTGTCAGTCATATGTGGTTATAAATGTAAAAACATGGATCCAGATACTAAAAAATGTTTATCACATGCAGCTGACTTAAAAGCAATGGTTTCCTATGAATTTAAACAACTGAACTTAGAGAAGAATACTTAATGTTAACAGTCCTGATCAGCTCCTTAAAATCAACAGCTTTGTTAGTTCTAACTTGTTAGAAAAATGACTGGTTTGTACTTCTTTTTTTGTTTCACATTTCATGCAAATTTTAAGGCTTTTGTTGTGTCACAGTCAGTATTTCCTTTGAAGAAATATTAAATTGGTTAGTTTTTAGTTTAGTGCATTAATTTCTAGGAAATGCTTCTCTCAGTTACATCTACTAATATTTTTCTAAGAATATGCTTATTCTTCATAGTATCATACGCAGTGATTCCCTTGGGCTGTTTGGCCTTATTTTGTGAGGCAAAGAGAACAATATAATTGTTTGGAAAAATGATACACAGCATCTCCACAGAACATTTTTCTTATTTTCCAAACAGCAGCATGGGCAGCAGCACAGAAATCCACACCACTTCATTCATATCAGAGGAGACCTGAAGAATCTTCCTCTTGACTGTAATTCCTTGTGCTCTAATTGCAATGTGAGCATCTTTGATTGGTCAATCCAAATATCAAGTTTGGGAACTGTGTAGATGTGGGGGTGCTGCATCTGGGATACATAGACTCTAGACCTATTACAATAACTTACCAAGATGTATTTAACTATTAATATTACACCAGTGCCACTGCTGCCACACATCACTACTTGAACCACATGAGGTTGGGTGAGAAGATAAGAGAAATGGTGTATGCTGAAAATACTGATGGATCTTGAAGAACAGCATGCAGTCATACTTTAGAGAACTGAGTTTGAGTTTTGCTCTTGCACTCAATGAAAGTAGGATCCATCCTCTTAGTTTCTGCAGTAAATCAGGTTGTTGTAATGAATTATAGATCAGAGGTTTAGGAACTTACATATTAAGAGATCTGCCCAATTAGCATGAGCCTCACATAACACAGAATCACAGAATATCAGGGATTGGAAGGGACCTCAAGAGATCATCTAGTCCAAGCCCACTAATGAAGCAGGAACACTCAGATCAGGTCATACAGGAAGGGATCCAGAGAGGGTTTGAATGTCTCCAGAGATGGAGACACCACAACCTCTCTGGGCAGCCTGTGCCAGTGTTCCATCATTTGAACCATGAAAATTTCTGTAGAACCTCCTCATGCACTCATTGCCCTTTGCCCTATCATTGTATGTCCCACTCCATCCTCCTCATGCTCACCCTTTACTTATTTATGAACATGAATGAGGTCACCCCTCAGTCTCTCCTCCAAGCTAAAGAGAACCAACTCCCTCAGCCTTTCCTCATAAGCGGGATGCTCCAGTCCCCTTATCATCTCTGTGGCTCTGAGCTGGACTCTCTCAAATAGTTCCCTGACCTTCCTATGCGTGACCAGGGAGATAAGTCTTTCTGATTATTCATTCTGTTAATTTAAGATGCTTTCTTTTTTTCACACACTTTCTCCAGTATTCCCATAAGGTAAAAGCCTGTTTCTTCTTCTTTTATAAATACAGTCCAAACCAGTCCTAGCAAGAATGCTATCTGAAATGCTACAAAATGGGAAGCGACAGGGTTGTACATAAAGGGTTGCCCGGCTAAAATATTTGGAATGGATCATTAGGAAGTCTCCAAATGCTGAATTGAGCAGCCAAGCAATACAATTATATCAATTGTTCTGCACCCAGGCACTTTGTGAAATGCCTGGGAAGTGGGAGGAGTTTCCCACGCCTGCTTTAAGCTGGGGTAAATCACCTAGGTTGTTCCACATCCCCATGAGCTCACAGTCTGTCACAGCGCACTGTAGATGGGTGAGAGGGGAAGAGGGACCGTGCACTTGATATGCCTCAGTTAAATGAAAGAGATGACCATTAACAAATACTGTAAACTTATCATACAGATTAAGAGGAGGAGCATTTTCAGTTTCAGGCCACTGGCTCACAGATGATAATGTTTAATAAATTTAAGCTACTTTCTCTGAGATTGTGACAGACTGAATTTGAAACAATTGAATCAGGATAAAAGGAAAAGAATTTGCATGCTGTCTCGAACTAAAACCCAGAGTAAATATGTGAAGTTACACCCTTAATTATTCTAAGAATGATTTTTTTTAGTTATTGTTGTCACTGGGAAAGGTAGCAGAGTAAATACACTTATGCTCCAATCTTATTGATTGTTTTATATTCAGTCTTGTATGCATTCATAGCCTTATTTATTCCAAAAATCTACCTACATTTTTCCTTTATTTGGGAAATGAAAACAAAGTTATGCTTCTGCTATAGACAATCCTCTGGATGGCTTTAACTGCTGTCTTTTTCTACCTGCATTTTAAATTAATGTTTCTGTTTACTGCACTAGCATAGTTTTTTTAAAAAGACTAAACTGAGAACTACAAGAATGATGTCTGTTAAACATTCCTGTACGCTCAAAAACTACAGTATTCTCAATCATTCTACATTGCTGTGAACATACTCTCTTCAACAACTTGTTATAGAAAGCATTTTCAACCTCTTTTTGGCTTAATTTTTGTGAAACAAACTGTTTAACTATTCATTCTGCTTTCTGTGGGTTGACTTTATGTACTACATTTACATTAAGTCATGTATAGGCATGTATAGTCATGTATAGTTTAGTCACTTATAGCACTAATATTAAAAAAACCCAAAAATTGTAATTTGTGCTTCTGGAACAACAAAGTGGCCTTTGTACTATCCTCTTTGTTTTTATATATGAAATCACCGCATATGGATATCAAGCCTGCACATGGAGGTAAGAGTTTTACAGATATACTCTCACTTATCTAGACTACATATCAGATAACAGGATAACAAAAGGGTAATAGTGAAAGCCCTGCATTTCACATCTATCTATCTATCTGTCTATCTATCTATCTATCTATCTATCTATCTATCTATCTATCTATCACTTGTAAACTTCATTCTTTGTTCTATAGCAGATGACAAAAAGCAACACAAATAAGGTAAACATCTAACATCCTTCCACAGCATAATTTCTTCCAGTAAAAAACCAGCATTAATTTATGCTAGAAATATTTCTATCTGTCTTTTCTTTGGATCATGGAATGCACTTTATTTTTGTTATCTCAATGCTCTTTTGTCAGGCCACACTCCCTTGGGTAGGAGGGGCTGCTTTCCAACACAAGAACAGACAACTCAAGAATTTGGAGCTCTATACTGTAAGTACAATAGATATTGCCAAGCCCTTTAGGGTCACATTTTTTTGAAGGAGATCATCTTTGCAGAAATACACAGTTCTCACATACATGAAACAGAGTAGCCAAATTTTTAAATGCACTGAGCTTCTGGGTCTAGAAAATTGTGCTGCAGCTCCATTTTTTGAATACTGTATATAATTAGCTCTACATTTTTTTGACTTAGCATACAAATGCCATCAAATTTCAGAAATCTGTCATGTAGGTGAGGGCAAATCACATGGGACTAAATATGTTAGTGGAAAAGAAATTGGGGATCTCTGAGCCCATGGTGAGCTGAAGTGTCAAGGGTATAGCCATTACCATCAGATGAGCATACATCCCATATTTATTTAAAGAATAGAGATATATCACATTTTAAGACACAAACTAAAATGCTAGACAAACTATATTTGGAGTAGCACAAATTATTTCCAAGTTTTGCAAGATTGTCAAAAGACAAATTCTGCCTTGCCTGATGAATACTTTATTAAATATAACATCAGCTGCCTTAGTCACATATTTCTTTGTATTTATTGCTCTCTTGCTAAAAAATATTTATTTTTTTCATATGTAGATTTCAAGTATTAATCTGTGACTTCTATTCCAATTTCTGTAAGCAGCCACAACAAATACCTACACTATATTACATATGTATTAATATATTTAACAGACTGTCACTGCAACTCAGTGGATTTGTTTTGACTTGGACAAGAAATATCGTAACTGAAACACTTCCAACATTTAAAATGTTTGTAAAAGATGTGAGCAAATGCCAGAAACTTTAGATGCATAGTGGGTTATCGGGCACTTACATGAACTTCCTGTCAAGGCTGACAATAAGAAAGCATTACAAAATTTAGATAGTACATTTTCTTGTGGGGTCTTGGAAAAAGAAAGCTGTACTCTTACAAGAAAAGACAAATTCCATTATTTTTGCCTCTGAAAATGCTCTTATAATATGCATACAAAAGTCTATTGAAGTTCATCTGGCACAGTATATGCACTTGCCATTATTTGCATGCTGATACTTGACTTGAGCAGCCACCTCTTAAATGTTACTGTGTAAGTGTTCCTTTACTTCACTTCCTCTTCTTGGGGTTTCTTCCCCAGTTTCAAAATGCAGATGCATGAGGGAAAACATTGTTTCACCTTGTTTTTAATGAAAAGTTAGTTTCGTAGTTTTCCTAGCTTAATACAAAAGTTGATAGAGGATTATTTCACTACAGGCAGAGTTTGCTAAATGTAACAAAATAACAAGATTGTTGCTTCTCTAGGGGGCACCTGAGTTCTTATAGACAGTCTTCATCATTGTGCCATATGATGGAAATCTCAAGCTAGAAATGTCTTTTTACTGTCCAGTAAAGCATTTCTAAAAAAAACTTCCAAGAGTCAGAACCCTCTGCTGTATATCACAAATAAATGCAGCTACAAGACAGAGACACTTTCAAGAAAAGTTTTCTCACTCCTGCTTTCTTAATATAAAGCCCCACATACAATGGACTTCTTAGTTAAGGTTTTTAGGAGAACAATCACCATATGCACTGGATTGCCAGCCATATTTCACTCAGTAAGTTTTATCCCTTTTACTTCCAGTTAAGTGGGTAAAAAAGCTGCCTCTGTGAAAAATACTGTGCATATTTATAATACAGTTTATAAATTAATCTTTTTCATTGCTCTTTGTGCTTAAAGATGGAAGAGGTATAATTTACACAGTAAGTTCTATCCTCACACAAAATATATTGCAGAAGTTCGAGAACGGAAATGCTTTGGTGTAGCAGCTTTATCTCTACTATCCTGCTAACCATAGGACTCCTAAACTGTAGAGCTAAAAGCCATAAAGATCATCAGAAATGAGTGCTGATAAAACATTCACACCCCCACACAGCATAATTGTATCTCCTGCACATACAATAAAAATATCGTAAGCATTACTTTTTCTGTTTTCCTAAAATATGGTATGTCTGCCTCTGAAACCCTCAGAGGTGAAAAGAAAAATAGAACTAACATAATAAAAAATCACAAACTATGACACAGTATAGCTCTTTTTCTCCTTAATGTGCAAAACACATGATTTTAAAGCTGTTTCTCTAGAGAGTACTAGTAACAAATGCCATGTGTCCCAAAAACACTGACTTTCTCCCTTCCAACAGCATAAAGACTTGTTTCATGCAGATCTTAAACAGCCACTGAGCCATTTACTGTTGTGGACGCCTGGGCACTAGGCCAAAATAATTTGGGGGAGAAATTCCACTTATGCAGGGGGAGAAAAAAATGAAATAGCTCCCTGGCAGAGATATGTGTCTGTGTGTGTGAGGGGGAAGGGAGAGGGGTCAAGAAAAATCTTAAATTATTAGAAGAGATTATGAAAGCTCTTGTAGAGAGGATGTGTTGATGAACCAGATACAAAGTCAAAGTTCCATGACCAGTAATGGTTTATGGATATTGTCCAAGGGTCCATATACATACATGTATATGAGGACATCACATCCTCCAAAAGCCCTGGCTGACAAAAAAATGGAAAGAATGTAGTTATCATTTATAGATGTAGATACACACTGTCCATACTGAGAGTCAGCCCTCATTTCCAGATCATTCCATGTCCGGGAAACACTACTAATGTGCTCGGCAGTTCCCTCTCAACCTGTATGGCCAGGGCTTTCATCAGAAGGAAAGGAGGTTCTGCTGGGATTATGGTCATGACAAGCAGTAAGCTTGCAAGATGTACAACTAGGAGCCAAGACAGTGGAATACAAAGCATACATAGATCTGTAAAGATCTCTTAGCAGCACCTGACACCAAACTCTTCAGTAGGGCAAGGACTCTCCTATTTCTTTTACCATCTCTATGCCTATACCATCTGTCTCCACATAGGACTGAACAAACTAGTCAAACAAACCAAATTAGTTTCTTCTCATAGGAGGAATCATGATCACCATATGAATTTGTTAGGAGAATCATATAAATCACAAAGTCAGTCAAGTACCGGAGGAGAAAAAGATGTAAAACTTGTAAAGTAGCAATCATCTTTTTTTTCTGTTTGTACACTAACTAGCAAAATAAAATAATGACTTGTATTGTTACCAGCATGACAAATATAGAAATAGCTCTGAAATTAAGATGGAAATTTCTGCTGCTGAACACTAGCCTGCATTATCATGGGAGCAGCAAAGCCAGAATACACATAACATTATGAATCCTTTTGTTTCCCATGTTTGTTTAGAAATGCTGTGCTGTCCATTCTGACATTGTGAAAGTTTTCATACTAAGAACAGAGAGTGAGAAAAACCTGTCTCAGTGTACTAATTCTTGTTTGTGACTGAGTAGTTGGTGGTTGATTAAACTGTCCTGCCCCTAGCACTTGCACTCTCAGGACAGCGGAAAACAGCTTTAAGAGGGGCCAAAGAAGTTTGACTGCACAGATGTGATATTATCTGAGTCAGCAAATGCAGTCCTTTGACATTCAAATGTAAGAAAAAAAGGAGTTCTGCACAAGATGGTGAGTGAGAGAGAAATAGATGACAAAATACTCAAATTGAGTAAAATGATAAATTGAATTGCTATGATCTCTCAGCTGCACGTACCTTTAGGAGTACATAACAAAAATGAATAGCCTTCATTGATATGGAAAAAAGAAAAATGCTACAAAGAACATGTTAAATCAGTTACAGAAATAATTATAAACGTGGAAAGGAGGAACCAAATGTTAAAACACAAAAAGAATGTGTGAGTTAATTCAAGTGTACTTCTTCAAAAACTTTCCTAATTTCAGCATATGAGGAAAATCTCCATTTGTGCCTTCCCGTCTTGTGTTTGTTATGTGCTTATGCACAGCTTGCTTTACTTCTGGAAGATATCAGACCATGTAAAAGGTTGATGCTTTGATTTCCAGACTTGCCTGATACTGTGCTAAACTGACCTCCTGTCCTAATTGAATCAAAAAATATTTCCTAATACTGGAAAAATATGTTGTCTCTTTTTCATTATCATCACAATGGAAATAATGTTCAGAAAAGGTTAAGTATGTGCCAAATGCAAAATCTGGGTATGAAAAAAGAGGAGCTCTTGTAACCTCTTCTTTATTTTAAATAGATTCCTAAAATGGGGTTTGTTTGCTAAACTATAGAATACAGTTAACTTAAATAATTGGAATAAAAAATAATTTGCCTTAGGTAAGTGTTCTTACATGATTATTCTCATTATTTTCAGTTCAATAACCACACACACAAGAACGGTTTGCTGGACTGGGTCTTCCTTAATTTGGCACAGAATATTGTACTGAAAAGCACAGTAACACCAGGAGGTAGATAACCTACAGATTTTTCATTTGGGACTCTGGTTGAGTATTTTCTGTGAGTCAGAGCCTGAACTTGGCCAACATCTTCTCATAGCCTGCTTCAGGAGAAGCTAAGGAAAGGGAGGATAATGACTGGGATGGGAGGATAATGACTGGGATGGGAGGATACAGGAGAGAAGAAAAGTTTAAGTCCATCTGTTCGGGCAGCTACTCAGCAAGGGCAGGTAGGTATTTTTGGAGATGTTAGTATTTTTGTACATAAGTGATAAGGGCAGTCATGTGATGATAGTGCTGCAACTTTAGACTTAGTGCTCCATATAACACACTGACACATTATCTTCAAATTTCAAGACCAGCTGAATCTCATAGAGATTAAGCACAGAGACCAAATTTCTTCCAATGCACACTAACAGACAATTGTGAGGTCTCAGTCTTTTCTCAGGAAGTCCTATTTCATGAATTGGGTCAGAAAAATTTACACAATTACCATGCCATAAAATTGTTTGTGCAGAGCACAAAATGTGCCATATTCCAAGTACAGACATGTGTCATTTGGGTGGTCTGTTCATTCAGGTCAGGTAGGTGCAGGTGCACTCACTGGATGTGAGACTACTCTTTTGCTTCACTCTCAGGAGGGAGCAGCCATTTCTTCTCTTGCAGAGGAAGCCCCTCTGCAAGCACTTTCCTTTTGGCTGCTGCACTGCATGTCATCAGATTCCCAGGGGTAACAGTTCTCTCTGGAAAACCTCACAAAGTGCAGCTGTGTTCAACTGAACCATCTTTTGCACAACACAAAAGCAGGTTCAAAATGGAACTATTTAAAAAAGTAAATTCAGTATAGCTACAAATTTGATTTCCTTCTTAGCTACTCAAACTAGATGGTCATGAATGCTAACAGTTCTTTCTCATGTTACTCTTGCAGAACAGCAGAGATATAAAGTGACCTCAGGCTTTGGCCAGAACCTGAGGGAAGAAACAGAAAGGGGGAAAGATACTTATTCTTTTAAATGCACTATTTATCATCCTTTAATTAAATAAAGTTCAAGAATTTCCCTGGAGTTCTAGAGGGAGGATCACAGAGCTTGTGACAGACATGTAGGACTTGTAGCCACATTAGTCTATCTTCCTATCAGTAGGACACTTCTGTAGCCTACAGGCCACACTAAATTAAGCTAAGTGCTGACCATGGCTGTTGTTCCACTCAGATTTATAGCATCCTGCTCTGTCCCACCTAATGATCTCAGTGATCTCAAGTCTACAAAATTTTGTATGCTCTGCTCTGTGTTTCTCAGGATTTTAAGCTGTCCTCAAACTGCTTATCGCCTAAATTTTCATGTTTATTAAACACAGAGAAATACCCTTCATGAAAAAGACTAGTAAACCCTGCAAATTACTACTTTGAAGTCTTTGTTTATTAAGGTCATGTATAATTGCAGAGACTCTGATAATGCTCTTTCACATTTAATTGTACCCAGCAGCTCAACAGGGCTGCTCTTATGAGTAAAGTAAGGCAGGAGTAAGAGCTGGTAAAATCAAAGGCCTGTGAAACTATTCTTTCTAGTTTACAGTAAAGGCAGAGAAGGAGTGGCTTTTAACAGTCATTGAGATCTTGAAGAGACAACTTAAGATTCTATCCAACAAACGCCGCCAGGAAAGTCAAGAGCTGTGGCTTCTGCCAACTCTGTTTCTCAAGTTGTCCATGCTTCTGTTGGCTTACAATTGCCTGGACCTTTTCATGTACCCTTTGGTATTTACACCAGTGTGACACATTGTAGATAAACTGACACAGACTATGCCCTCTCCCTACTTTTACACACATTCCAGACACTTGTTACAAATACTCATACAAAACCATGCTATGCACTTAATGTTCATCTTTCTTAAGGGCTGCATTTACTGTGAGAAGGACCGTTATGAAAAAAATCAAGAACATATCTTTAATATGCTTTTACATACTGAATTGCAATGTAATTTCAGTTTCTATCTTAATAATATTCTGTGCTCATAGTTCAGGTTAAATTCCTCTTCAAGTTAACAGGAATCCTTCTCATCATAGGACAAGGGGCAACAGGTCCAAGCTGGAACAGAGGAGGTTCCACAGAAATAGGAAAAAAACCCTACTCCACAGTGAGGGTGTGGGGTCTCCTTCTCTGGAGACATTAAAACCCTGACTGGACCCCTACCTGTGTGACCTGATCTGTGTGTTCCTGCCCCAGCAGGGGGATTGGACCAGATGATCTCTTGAGGTCCCTTCCAATCCCTGACATTCGATGATTCTGTGAAAGTGAGTATTGGCCTAACTCCCCTGTCCTCCTGAGTGATACAAATAGCAAGCAGTACTGACTAACCTCCAGTTTTGCTTCAGAACCTCATTCTTAGCCCCTTCTGCTATCTTCTCCTCCCTCTGGCAAGAATGTTTTTAAACTTAAGGTCTTCATTTCCCGTTTCAGTGTTGAGGGACTAAATTTGAAAGAGCTTTGGCTTTCATTAGCCAATCATCAGTATCAACATAACCACAAGTGACAAAAAAAGCACATCAGCATGTTTTTGAGTGCTGTCACTAACTGACATCTTCTTCTTCCCTGAGCTTTTTGTGTTCTGGGGGATTTTTTGTTGTTGGTTCTTTAATCGGTGAAACTAGACCATTGAGCTCTGAGAAGGAAAAGAGAGACGGTCCTTTCATTTTATAATTAGTGGAAATTCAGTAGTAGCATTACCAGCTGCCTCTTTCAAAGAAGCTCTTAGCATCATCTATGCATGAGTTACAGCACAGATTGGGAAGAAATACTAGCAATAACACGTTTCACATCCATACCAGTGATGCGCTAGCAATTAGTTTTCACTAAAGGATGGTCCAAACTCACTGTTTGTTCAGACTAATGGCTCTGTTCCTCTCTTTTTGAGAAGGTAACTTTTTCTTTTTTACTTTTTGATTAACTATGTAGTGGAAAGAACGCACACGAGAAGCAGACAGAAAGACAAACAGAGTGTCCCACATGATGAGATCAATTAGGCAATCATTTTGGACATGTTCAGACAAAGAAGGTGGTCTCCTTGGAAACTGCAGTCACATGCACACACACTCAGAATAACTTCTCCCACATTCTATTCTCTGCTGGGTACAACAAACTTGGATGTAAGCTCCAAGGGACAATCACACACCCAGTGTCGACAGACTTGTCAGCATTTCAAATTCCAGAAAACAGGCCCTCTGGTCCCCCCTTGGACAAATCTAAACCAGAGTATTAAAAGGTGGATCAGGAGGGGGACAAGGAAGGGACATGCATAGCTTCAAATGCTTAAAAAAATTATAACTTTCTGAAAAGCAGTATGGTGTAAAAATACTTCTTGAAATCTTGGGAGGCTTCAGAAAACTCTCAGACATAAAATAAAACAGTCGGAGAATGTTACATCTCTAAAAGGAAATCACAAGTTTACTACTGAGACAAGGAAAAACCCCAGATCCTAAGTACATTTTTCTTAAAAAAGGGAAACATTTTATATTCACAGTTGGAAAAAATTCTTCAGAGCACAGTGTTCATATTTACCAAAAGTATTTTACTACTGAAACAAAACAGAACCATCCCCTTCTTCAGAACTGTGATACAATCATTAAGTCTATGACAGACAGACTTTACAAAAATTCACATTAACTGCATTAACTGTTAGACTGACAAAAGATGGCCATTTAAAACAGAAGAGAGCAGTATTAAAGTCTTTGCTGTCTGACATAAGGTCAGACTCCTTAAAAAAAAAATACTGAGTCATCTGTAACATCAGTACACATACTGGAGTCTTTGCCATATTTAATATCCTTCACTGTATTTCTTTTATATTAAATGTCCTAAATATATATGCAACCTTTGTATTGACAATGTATTTCATGAGAGTGTAGGATAGCTAAATTAATATCAGAAATACTTAGTACATAGCACTCAGGCAAAAGACAAACTGTAATACAGTTTTATATAAGAACAGACAAAATACCTTCCTGAGCAATCTGTGTATAGGCTTCAGTTAACCTTAAAATAAACTTCACTTTTTCATGCACAAAACCAAAATTCTCTAACTGGAAACCTTTATAGCCAAATGCTGCCAACATAAGAGCCATGTAACCGTGCAAGAAAAAAGATAACTGACGAGAGCTCCCACTTCCCCCTATACTAAACATTCCAACTGATGTTGGAACTGCTATGACAGCAACTTGAAAGTTAATGTATAAAGACACAGTATGGCAAACATCTCAGGACTACAGCCACCAAAGGAGCCCAAACCTACAGTCTCATAGTGCTTGAGTAATTGAAGACTCCTCAGCTCCATGACTCCATGACAAAGGCATTATTTAATACTAAGACCTAACAACAAAGGAAGATTAGCTAGTCCCACATACTAAACCAATAATTAGACTGGTAAAGACATTCTTTTTCAAATGCCCCTCCTGATGTCAGAGTTTTTATTTTGACTTCTGAAAGTAGATGCAAATTTGAGCACAGAATAAATCATCACAGATGCTTAAAAGAAAGGTAAAATACAGATAAATCTGGTCCACATTGAAATTCTAAGCTGAATGCAATTTTTACAGAAAGTAGGTCTAATGAAAAGGTTTACATAGGATTCTCTTCCCATTTTGCTTCCCAAAGGAAGGATCAGACTTGTCATCACCTGCTGATGGACAGCTTTTGGCAAAAGGTACATGTTGCAATGTATTTTGTTTAAACTTAACCTAAGAGCTCATATCAAGCAGTTTTCTGGCCAGAAATGGCAAAAGCTCTACTCCTGTAAAGATTCAGCTTCACAATTTCATCTCTTTGGTTCCGCAACTACAACCAACACGTGCTGCCCTTAAACTATAAATGGGTAGGATTAAAAGCATAAATTCATAAAACTACAAAACCCAAAATATTTTCATCACAGCAAAATAAAGGGTCGATGGTACAGAGCTCCTGCTGACTTCAGTGGGAGCCTGATGAGCTTCTGAGACCCCCCATTTCCACATCAGTAGCTGAGCCAGCCTTTGCATACACTGAGTGCATGTTATTTGCAATCTCAGATGAAGCACAGGGTATTGCTGTGTAAGGACACACAGAAAAGAATTCTTGTACCAGTTTTCAAAGCTACATAGCTAACCCTTTTACCAGCAAAAGGTAAAACTGGTTTCTGGGTCTTGCAAATCACATCTCTGTGTGCAAAAACAACAAAAACTTCAGAAGGTGAATTATTTTCAAAATTCAGAATTTTTTGCATTTTATTCTTTTGTCCTGACTTATATGAAACATTTTTCCTACGGAATGGTGGAAATAAAATCTAAAAATTATAGCTGTCTCTGTTAAATCTCTCCAGTATGATTGGTCATAGGAAGTCGGAAGCTTCTACATTGGTGACCCACTCATTTTTGAGATTCCTCAATTCAATCTGCTGCATAGAATTGCTCACAAACTGAGTCACACAGGCAGTCAGAAGTATGCAGGGCACTTTTGGCCATCTGCTGTATTACATTAATACAAGATGCTAGCGTTTTGATTCTAAATCTAAATCTAAATAGGGTGATCCCGTATTTACAACAAGTGTCTCTTTTTCAGAGCCTGCTGCAGACCCAGAACAGTTCTTATCTCCTGTGCTGATGGGTTTTCCTGGGTGAACTGCTGCCCAGATAAAAAGATATAATTCTAACAAGATGGTTGAGAGCCTGTGGAAGTCAGGCATTCTTCCACATACCTCAGCTTTCCCCCACTGCAAACTCACAGAGCAGAACTGTTGGGAAAGTAAGGGAAGGTTGGCTAGTGAGAATTAAAAATTCCTTTCCAGCTCCTTTCCTCTCTCTCTCACTTTCTATCACTTGTTTTCCTAGACATTGTGAGCACCCTCTGCTGAGATTGTTTTGACTATCCTTGTTGAAATCTGTCATGGTTTCAGCCAGGATGGAGTTAACTAATCTATTTAAATGAGCATATGTTTGCTGTTGTCTTTAACTACTGAAAAGACTTCCAATATATTTTTTTCTAAAGTTCAGTCTGTTAAATAATCACACTACATTAATTCCAACTTCCAATTCCTAGAAAGGACACATCATACATGGGTTGCAAAGTGAAATACCATCGAAGTCCTGCCTATGCTCAAAGATGTTCCTTTGGAGAAATTATTTACTGAAGCAAGTAATACTCTGTGCCTTTCTATCAAAAGTAGACAGAAGAAGACAGAGTGTGCATAGGACTGTATAAACCACACTGGGGAGTGTTGATGGCCACTGCTTCAAGTTCCACAGCTACTGACCAGTCTATGACAGCTGACAGGGCTTTTCCCCGACAGATTCCAGAACAGGCTTTAATTCTGCACTAGAATACTTACATGCCTCACAAAGGGCTTCATACATGTTTTACCGATTAGGAAAGTGATCTACAGAAAAGTGATTTCATCAGTGTTATGCATACAGATGTCTGTTACAATCCTCAAAATGGAATTATTTTATCTTACTGCCTTTAACTCCACTCCTTCAGTCTCACAAGGACCAGTACCTAAGTGTGTGTAACTCATCAAAATAAATCCTCGGGTATGATGTGGTGCATTTCTGCTGTTGTAGCACATAGACATAGGCCTAAAAAGAAATTTTAAGAATATCACTCTTGGTACCATAAAAGGCAAGCTTTGAACACAATCCGTTAAGATGTTAAAAATCCATCCTCAGTATTCCTGGCTTAAAGAAATAAATACAGAGTAGGCAAGAACATGTAATTTTATGTTTTCAATTAGTTAAATATTGTCACCTAGCAGTATGCACAGAACAATCAATCCTATGCTAGAAAATCTCTGTTCAACACAGAGGACAAGGTTCAATAAATAGGTGAAAACTGCTCTTTCTTTACAATTTCATATGGAAAGAAAGCATATTTCATGTGCTACTGTACTGGCTCATTCAAAAAAGCTCTTCAGCAAAGGAAATCATGCTTAAGCCAACCTACAAGCAATTGCCATAATGTAAGCTTTACTGTAAATTCAGCAAAAGCAATGAAAAAAAAATTCCATCATTCAAATCACAGTATTTGACAGCTTCACATCTACTACTGAGGAAGTTACAATATATCAGCTATTCTTTCATGGCCATATGTTTAGGTACTCCAGTGTTGTACATATGGAAAAAATAAAGCACTCATTTTTTACAACCTGAAATTTCTATGCATTTTCAATGCTCTTCTAAATGGTTGACTCACACAGATGAAAAGAGGATAAAGATACTGTGGTGCCATCATCACTTTTTCTAATGGCATCTCTAATAGAGAGATGCTAAATGTGGTGTTTCCAAAGAGTCGGTCAGATGCTTTCTTGGACAACCACCTGCAGAGTTTGTGATGAGTCTGTGATGAATCATCTGGACATGATGGAGTTCCACTCCCATCCTCTAGCATAAACTTGGTAAGAATTTGGCAGCACTGGCCCAAGCAACCTGATGCCATGATAGAAATATTTGACATGGTTATGATTTAGTACCAATTCAAAATTTATTAATGGTTTGAAGCACAGCAAGAGGTTAAGTTTTAGCAGCACTTAAATTATTATCTGCTTTAAGGATTTACAAGAGGATTTCAGAAAATAATTGAGCAGAGACTTAATTTAAGATTCAAGAACAGCAAGATTCATACTAACGTCTGTGTCTCAAATCAATACAAATACATCTGAGTGCAAGCAGTCACACTGCTTGAGGGATCACACACAAACATACACATGAGTTTTTAACTACTAGGACTAAAGGTGCCCTTGCAATGGGCAACTCCAATGAGCTGAAGGGTGCCCTTTTAATGTGTGCTCAGACAAATATTTGGGCCCAGTAAAGTGTAAGAACATTTACACTCCTTAAGGACTAATGTGTCTACAGAGATGGGTGAAAGAGTGGCAAGCTGGCTATCCAACAGTTCAGATTTCCCTTGTTCAGTTTGAGGTACATACTCATAAAGCATCTGCATTCCTCAGTAAATAATAACTGAGACTCAAGAAGGTTGACTCCCTCTGGCATTTTAATCCACCTGGTATCTGCTCAAGCAGCACCCCAGCACATGAGAGATGCTGGTGTCACCCTGCTGTGATTCAGAAGAGCTCAAAAGCTCTCACTAGAATTGCTATTCATAGAATCAAAGATATATTTACTTTCATCAGATGTTTTCCCATCCTGGCCCATCTTGGATGATAGGATACTCTTGTACTTTCCACTAGTTCTGCAAGTTGAGAACTTGCTACATCTCAGAGTTCTGGTTTCATCCTTTGGATGATGATCCAGGCAGAGATGCAGTAGGCTGACAGAAGCTGACTGATTGTCATTGCTATCAGGAAGCAGGATCCAGGTGTGTTCAAGGAGTGCCTTAACACCCTGGTCCTTTGTCTTTCACAATTCTAACCTGACAGATGGAGAACTGCACCACGTGGCCAAAAGAAGGCAGAGGGGGAAGTGTTGCCCTACTA
Source organism: Turnix velox (assembly GCA_013400935.1). Taxonomy (NCBI): domain Eukaryota; kingdom Metazoa; phylum Chordata; class Aves; order Charadriiformes; family Turnicidae; genus Turnix; species Turnix velox. The sequence goes on along the minus strand of VZTY01010446.1, from coordinate 38,606 downwards.
CAGATTGTTTTCTTCTACGTTCTTTTTTTCTCTTGGATAAAAAAAAAAAAAAAAAGGAAGACTGCCCTGATTTATGTCCAAAATAGTATAGCATTTCTGCCCACTGAAGAAAAATTGAAGATGGTTCATTCTGGATTGCCAAGCTTGTGTTCACTTAAGATGAGAAGACAATGAATTTCAGAGGTTTCAGTGAGCCTTGTATCAGCTGCTAGAGGACTTCCAAAGTGGCACATCAAACCAGAAACATGTGAAGTGATATTCCTCTTGTAAAAAAGGTAAGATCTGCGTTAAATAACACACTGTCAACATTTAGTTACAGAAAGCCACTTAACAATGCACTTGAACAAATAAAAAGATTGAAGCTGAACCCCAAAGGAGCCACTTTAATTTTCTGTAAGTAATGCAGAGCTATATACACCTACAAGAATGTGAGAGTAGAGAGTAGAATTGAGCATTTTTTTCTTTACTATCACACCTTGAGTACAATGTTTTTCTCACATTTTGGTGAACAAATTAAATTTATTCCACAAAGAGCCCTCAGGATGTAAAGTTCTTTTTTACTGTTATTTATAGGTTCAAATCTACTACTAGTACTTCAAAAACCTGGGCTTACATCTTAATATCAGCTGTCCCATATGCTCCTTCTTTACTTTTCATTTAGTTTTTTATATTTAGGGGTTTTTTTATTCTTCCTACAGTCACCACCACTGTGGCTGAAGAGAACATGCTGGCTCTTACCACGTTTGAAGGAAGAATACACGAGTAGCTGATACACACACAAGTGCTCAGTGCATACATTGAGTTCAGCATAAAACATGACAGCTTCACTTACTATAGCTAATAAATGTGATCTGTCTCGTCACACATCTTTACATACTATGTGAGCACCCGGGACTGGCAAAAAGTAGAAATGTATTAATTTGTGAGGAACCCTTACTGCTTATGCTTCAGAAATTACTGTAAAAAATAAACTACTTAGAACAAAAGGAGTTTCCACTTCAGCTGAAAGTTAAAGGTAATTTGATGAACTAGATTTTATATGAAAAACATCCTACACTGTTTTATGTAACTACAATTGCAGCTTGGTTTTAAATACAGTAAAGCAAATAAAAATCTGTTCCTATAATTTAAAAACTGCTAATTTGGTATCTGAGATATTTTTCATTTGAACACCTAAAAATATTTTTCTCCCTTTATTTCTTCATTAAACTCTCTTCTAATAACTGAACAACATCTCTAGCTTCTGTCTTTTCTTCTTTATACCTCAGCAATCACATCAGCTACTCAGATTTCTGCTAATGTTTGTATTACTGGTTCACAAACTATAGAAGTTCATATCTTCTCCTAACAGTATTCATTCAGTTCTGTATTATTGATATAGCCCATTACTTAATGCCTTTCCACCACAGCACTATATGGTAAAGAACTCAGTGTGGTGAGTTCACTTGCATCAATATTGTTCTCTTCCAGTGATGCCACCAAACAGCCATTTCAGTCCCACATTTGATCCCTTCTTCATTGTCTGCCTGAGGCTAAAGGATTTCAGTAATTTGCCCTCTTTTCTAGATTTTTCCATGCATTCTGATTTTTACATTTCTGTCTTACAAGCTAAAATGAATGTTTGTGTTTCACCAAGCTAGCTGCTCCTTAGGAAATAATGACAGTGTCTCACCTCCTGCACTGTGGTCCCTTTGCACACTACAGCAATCTCCTTCTCTCAACCCAAATTTCAATCCCTTCAATGCAACTTTTTGGCTCCGTGTACACTGCAATCTTTGGCTCAAAGTTCAAGACACTGAATAAATTCATCATAGGATAAAGTAAAGAAAAGAGAGTCTCTTCAATCAAAACCTTAGTTCTTAAGACTACCTTGAAATTTTTGCTTGTGTTTTATAATGATACCCATGTAAAAAGGAAAACTAAGCTATGTTCTTTTTTTCTATAAGTGTTCCTGTTACTATATTTATATGGGTGAATATTTTATTGGCATTTCTGCTTGCAACTCTTAACAACCATACTGCCAATGGTAACAATTCAAGACCATTAAGGTTTATCTAAAAAGAAATGTGCTTTAAAAAAAAAATAAAAGCAAATACTGTATATTCTCTGCCCAGACTGGTAAGAAGTCATCCACTATAATCTGTTACTATTTTACCATCATTTTTAACTAAATCAATAGTATTGTATCTAAGAGAAAAGAGAGGCTAGAAGACACCCACAAAAGAGAGCTTTAGACTAACAACTCAGTTACTCTTTTAAGCCATCCTGATCTATCAGTTACACAGTTCATGCTGGAAACAAAGGAGGAAAATTCTGTCCAGGAAGACTATGACTGAACAATTGTGTAGCTCTCTGGGCACAGCGCAGATCCTAAGGAAGGAAGTACACAGACAAGCTAATGCCTTTTGCTCAGATGTTTTACCATAGATCACCAGGGATGTGTTCCTTAGGAGTTCTGAAGTCCTCACTTCTGTACACATCACCTGCAACAACTCAAGAAAAAGAAATCCCAAATAGCATCTATGTCACACAGCAGTCTATAAGCTTGCAATTGTGGAGGAGGAGTAAAAGAAGACTTCATAGGCAAGTATCTTGTAATGGAAAAGGAAGGGGTAAGAGGAGCATCTTTTTCACAAGCCTCTTAGGTTTTGTTTTGTTCTCATTTTTAGGGTTTTAAAAATTCTTTTATTCTTTCGTTTCTCTAAATACTGAACCTGCACGATTGTCTCGCTTTTCAGGCAGAATACTGAAAAAAAATCTGTCAAACGAGAACAAACCTGCCTCTGGACAAATTATTCCTGCAACTTTAGAGGCTGTATCCAGAAACTTTTCCCTTTAGCCACTGAAAGCTGAATGAGTGATTCTGCCCCTGGGAAGGTGTGGTCATCAGCAATCACATAATATTAGCATCCAACATATCCACGAGTGATCTCATCTTTCAACAACCCCAGGGTATCATTGTTTCTCCACTTTTTCAGCACTCTTCTCTGTCTGAATTGGCGCTGCAGTCATCATCAGTGTTAGCCAAGAATTTAAACCTTCGGAAATCTTGCATATGTAGACAGAAAGAATGGCCTACGGGAAAGAGTCACAGAGGTCTTCTGCCTCCAGACATCTTAATGCACATATATAGCAGAGATCAAAGAGACAATTTGGTAGAGTCTCTGTCTGGTTTGATGGGTTTTTAGAACAAAACCAAGCAATTTTAGCTTTACTGAAGAAGTATTTGTTTCACTCGAACATCTACATCAACTACTGAAAAACACTATCAAATGTCCTGCTAAGATCAAAGGAAAACTTTCAAATGAGATCTCAAGTAATAAATGCTACTTTTCAGAAGTTAGTACACATGCATGTGAGACATGCTTATATAGATACATCAGCTGCATGGGTGTCTGTATTCTTCCTTAACATAATTTGTGTCATAATTAGGTTTTGCTTTGGGATCTCTGCACTCACAGTTTATGCAGTTAACTTCTAAAGAGGAATGTAATACCTCCTTTAGCATTAGACCATTTATGTTATGGAAATTATTCAAGTCTGACTGCAACACAAAACAGAAAGATAGAATTAATGCAATGATTATTGCAGTAGCAGCAGTCTTACTTTTGAAGCTTTGCTTATCCACATGCTATCATCAAATTACAGAAACAGCAAGGTGTTCCACACACACACAAGGTGCCCCATCACCATGCATTTGTGATACAGTAGCACTGACATGGTTAAAAGCAATGGTAAAATGCTCATCAACAGAATGAGAAACATGCTCACATATGTAGGGCTTCTTGACTCAGTTCCTCAGTCATAATATGCCCATCTTGGGCTAACTGATTTACAATATAAATATGTGACACACATGAATACTAAAAAGATAACAACTGTTCTCTCAAAACAGTAATATTCCTTCTGACAATTAGTTGCTTAGTAGCAGTTGGTCACAGGTACTTGCATTTTTCTCGACTTAGAACCCAGAAACAATCATCTGAATTTTAATTTCAATCATGTTTCTAGCAGAGCTTAAACAACTATTCCACACACTATCTGGAATATTATGTTTTACTTCAGTAATAGATTCCATTGAAGACAGAAGTTTGAAAAAAGTTCCAGAAGATGTGAAATTAACACAGCAAAATGCTGCAGGAAACTATATTTCTCACATATATGGGGATGTTTAATGTGTTTGATTAGCATTTATACTGCTGAACTTTATTGGCCCTTCAATGTCCTTTACTAGATGTAACCTGATTTCAACATGTTTAACACTGAAGGGATTCTTCAAATTTAACTTGTGGACAATTCTCTCCAGGGTTGTTTTCACTATTCTTAGTGTCGATAGAAGAAAAAAGGAGGATAAAGGCTAGGACATCTGAAAAGGACCTGCTGTAATTTGTTGTGTTTCAATTTGCATTCATATATTTTTAAAACCAGTTGTAACACTGAAAAGCACAAACTGAAGCTTTATTGCTGCTAAGTTGAGAAGGCAGCCATACAGAAACTCTGTTGCCTTGTCAGAAATGCGCATTTCTTACAATGTTTCTACAAATACAGAAAGCAAATTACCTTTCTAAAGCAATTTAGACTAAATGTAAACTAAAAGAAAACATACAAGCTTTCTGTAGAGAACAAATTTCTAAGTTTTAAGAGAGACAAACAGAAATGGCACAACAGATAACTGCACAACAGCACATAAAACCAGATATATTTAACACTTCTGCAAACTTTTTCCCTTACCTATACAACTTACAGTGCTTTCCCTTAGTATGACCCCCTTAATAAAAGCAATATCCAAATCACCTAACCATACATGCAGCCGTACTGCTCTAAAACAGGCTGAAACAATAAAACAGCTAGAAATGTAAAAAAATACAAGATCATATAATAATATTCACCCTGAGTTTTAGAATTACCTCACCTACAAGACATGAAGTACAAGAGCTTACTGTTCCTACTCTTATGGGCTAAGCCAATGCACCATAACTGATTTGAGCAAACCTAAATACTTTGCTTATAGAAACAACAAAAAAGCCCAACAAAAGAAAGTCAAACAAACCAAAACCAACAAAATTAAAACTGGTAATATGTTCTTGGATACTGAAAAATAAGTAGCATTATATGCAAAATACTTAAACAGTATTGATTTTCTTCTTAAAAGTTTTTAATTTAGTAGATTAGACTGCACTTAGACTGGCATGAGACACCAGTGGTTGAAGAAACAGCCCCTTCCTGATACCAACTCCCACTGGCTTTGTAATTCAGAGAAAAACTCTGACTGTGCCAGCAGGGGTAGCTGGATGAGGCTGCCTTCCAGATCTGACTGTAAAATAGTCATCAAAAGAGCTACTACTAAAAGTGAGGTCCTACATACAGGCCACATGGTTTTAAAGCCCTCAAAATGAACTATGGAAGGATAAATATTCTTAAACATTATGTAGGAAAGAGAGACTGCGTGAACTAAAATAATGCCAGACAGAACCACTAAAGTATAAAGACATGGGATGAATATCCAGTGTCTGAGTCATCCATATCTTCTTCCCATTGACTTTTCAAGGATAGATTGTAAACAGTTGTTTTCCAGATACATTTGGATGCTGGTTCCTGGCTCCTCAGAACAGAATTGGAGGCTGATGTTTGAGAGACAGAAGAATCCAAGCTCATTATCAGCATTACAGTAAGAGGCATCTCAAATAATTGTCTTTATACTATACTAGGCTCTACTGAAGTCACAGGTCCCATAAAATCCCCGAGTGGAAGTGGAAAAATAAATAAAAGTATTTCTTTAGAGAATCTCAAAGGGATTCAAGTGACTGTATGTGTCAGTAAACCTCATTTCAAGAGAAAATTACTTCCTGGGTTTGGCTCCTAGACTGCTCTTGCCTGAGTTATATATTCTGACATATAGAAGACAGCATACAGGTTTCCTCAAGTGATAATAGAGCTTACTTACCTTGTTTGGAAAGGGAAAGGCCTACTGAGAACGTAGAAGTGCTTTCCACAGGGCAAATACCACCTCTCTAAAGATGGAAAGAAGGTAAGGAAGGCAGGTTATTGAAGCAACATCAGAACTAAAAACTGAGACAGAGCAATGTCACCTGCTACGGTAAACTTAAGTCCTCATATCTGTATTAAAATTTTTTGAATGAGTGCTTGATAAGAGCTATGACTTCTATCACCTCCAAGGAAAGCCTCCTGTTAGCTGAGCAGTAAAGAGCCTTCTATGGATGGGGCTTTGAGAAAACTAGTCAACCGGGAAGTGACCCTGTCTGTGGGAGGGAGTTGGGACTAAACGGTCCTTTCCATCCCAAAACATTCTATGGTTTTATCTTCCTATAAAGCATCCACCTATTTCTGTTCAGATGTGATGACTAATACATAGAAACTGGTATCTTAGGATTCAGCATGTATGATCCTGAAGCATTTGTATTGCAGCTGCTTTTTTATAACTAAAAGAAAAATTCCAGATGCTTCAGTAGTTACCACAATGCCAACAAGTAAGACTGTGTAAGCACTTGAACTGTGTTCTGCTGTGCACATTAGCCATGAGCAGTCAGCTAAATTCCAACTGGGAAGTCTCAGAGGTAGTGAATGCAGCACTGAAAGCACAGAGTGGTTTTCAAATTGAATACTTCTCCGACCTGTAAAAAAGTGAATCTGGAAGTCATTGAGCAAAAGAAACAAAGACAGACATGCAGAAAGCAATTAATTGAACTCAAAATTCCCAGGATGCCATGTTTAATCATTCTTCCAACTATTAACACATTTGGGAAAGAATTAGTACTCTTGTGCATGGTAGAGAAATAGCTTAGAAACAGTTAGTGTCTTTCTGCAAAACAACAGTTCAATGGAGTCCCAGAGAAAAGGGAATACCCCTCAACTCTTGCTCTACTTGCTCTACTAATGCTCAACTAATGCTCTACTACAAGAGAGACAAACTGTGAAGTATTGAAGGGACTGCACTTATGACTGAACTATTGCATTGCTAAATCTTACTTCAGGTTTCTAAGATTACCAAGAAGATCAAAAGCTGCCCATACAGTTAAAGTAAAACACTACATATATCCATATTGATTTTAGAAAGATAAATTCTAAATCCAAGGAATAACCAGACTGTAAATATTACCCAGGAAACAACAACAACAGAAAAAAATCTATTATAGACTGTGGGGAAAAGTTGTGCTTCACAATCTATATGGCAGCGTTACTTAGCCACCACAAATATGGATCAAGAGTAATGCAGTTTTTGGGTATAACTGTGCTTGTAACCAGAGGTTAAATAGACTCTCTAAACTCAGCAGAGAGAGATATGTCTTGCCATAGTTCTTTCTACTGTCTTCTGGAAACAGAGAAACTTTGCCTACAGAAAATAAAAATACCTATAGTAGTTGAATTTTTTTTTGTCCTTTTCAAGTGATATAAACGGTTTGTTTTCTCCTTCTCTTTCAAAAGTTAAAAAAACCCAACCAAAACCAAACCAAACCAACAGAATTTAGTGCTGAATTTAGCCAGCAGAACTGGAATCCAAGTTGTAGTCTTAAACTGCTTAAAATTTGAGTAGTGAAAGACTTGCCACCTTCTTAATGCTTTTTTGCTTTATATCTATCAAATCTGACCTGTGGGAAGCATCTCTCAGTCTATCCAGAAGTTTGGATAGATTGCTCATTGCCTAACACTGCAAAGTTGTTTATATGTTCTCTGTATCTGCTCAACTGCTGTCAATCTGCCAACAAATGGACCAAGTAGTACTGATTTTTGTGAGGATTTTTGCAATCCAGACATTTGTGCAAAATAAATTATGTACACAATCCATTAAATTTCTTAAATACAAAAATAATTATTTTGATGAAGGCCACAAAAATCACTACCTAATGCTTGCACAGCACTTCATTATTTCTAGTATGAAGGATTTGATTCTTGCTGAAGAAGAGTGGTAGTGGAAGAATGTATGTTGAAACTTTCTCCTGTTTCCAGAAAGGAAAAATTCACATGGAACAGGGTGTAGTATAATAGGGCAATTACATCTCAAAAGAAATGCTGCTGGTCTGTAAGTAAGGAGCTGCAAGCTGCAAGGAGCATCTCAGAATGAAAAGCCAAAAGGCAGAAGGAACAGAGGACGGTAATTAATTCACAAAACTTATCTGACTTCTCAGATTCAATATTCAAAGAGGGAAAAACCCCCCATCTCTGTGTAGAAATGCTTTATTGTTCTATGGCTTTTACTATCCTTGTACATACACATACATATTTAATCAAGACCCGAGACTTAACTCCGCACTCTTGAAAACCAAGATCAATACTCAGAAAAGCTGTCACATGGAATAAGCTAAAACTGAGATTTAAGAGTCTAAATGGTTTGAAATTTTTTTCTCAGACTGTTGGTAACCATTCAAATATTTTTCAGCTTCCTACTGTCCTTTACTACTTCTGTATAAGCAGCAAGTCCATTAACATGAAAATTTAAACACAAAAAAACAAAAAATAATAAGCAGTGGATTAAGGCACACACAGTTCTATTGCAATTTCTCTTCTAATGCCAGTATCATTATTCACAGCAGATCCTTTTGGTAAAAGTTATCAGCAAAGCAAAACCCCAACCAATTTTCAGGAACATGAACAAAAAATTCTTGGGCAGACACTCAACTTCTTCAGTCAGACAAACAAATCTGTTTGTCCTCTCCTGACTTCTGCTTTCTACAGAGCAAATGCAACAACTCACAAACTTACTGAATTACTGTTAATTGTTCCAGACTTGAGCTTTTTAGTGTTCTGGTGATCTATTTTGCCATCAGAATCACTGAATGCCTTAGTCTTCTCCCATCCTTTGCCTGTCATATAAATAGGCCTTCTGTCTACCAAGTGGCATTAGACATACCATGTGATGCTGATGTCTAGTTTACTGCACTCATAACCTCCCTTTCACAGTGACCTCACAGTAATAACAGCTTTTGTTTTCCCATGAGATAAGCTGACATAAAATGACTACAGCAAACTATTTATTTGTTTTACTATTTTCCTTTTTATAACGAAAAAAAAAAAATCTCAGTGTGCTTTTAGGGACTTTAAATACGGAAGACTTGGAATTACCTATTATTTGTGGGGACCACATAAGTAAATTAGTTCTGACAAAAGCGCTGATAAATGTTCAATCAGATAATACATATCCAGACTCATAATGTCACTTTCTTAAACCAGGTGAAAGTGCACCAGGATTTTCAGGATATGAATGTGACAACCTACATGGAAATGCCATTTCACACACTTCTCCAGCTGTTAATCTCCCTTATTCTTTGCCCTTCTTAATTTTCTCCTTGACCATGCCCATCTGCCAATGCCAGTATCAGTTAAAGAATATCACTTCTGTTCTTCACTCACACACAGTTCTAAGATTAAAAGCAGCTGCTGCAAGCTACTGAAGACTATTTCCAATTTTTTTTTCCTCATTTCCATACCTTTTTCCTCTTGTCTTCTCAGGCAGGATGAAGGAAGAAGAATTTCAGCTGACTAGTTGATTGGTAGGTATTTCGACATTGGCATAAGAGCTTAGGTAAGAACCACGCCTCTCTGACTGACAACATCTCAGAGATATTATTAATAAAGCAAAGTTTGCTTTAAAAAGTGAATTTGTTTACCAGCTAAATCCATGAACACATGTGACCATATTTCAAGTCTGAGCGTGGGAGTACATGTTCACACAAGGAAACAGATACAGAAGTTACTGAAAGAATAGTATCTGACTCGAGAATTAAATTTTTGTGGAACTACATATTGTTACAATACATATTGAATATTCATTAGCCTTCATGTGCTTCTTTGTAATCTAAACAGCTATCAGTAGTGCCTGTTATTATCAATATATGATATTGGGGGTTTTTTTTCCTTAATTTTCCTTCCCTTCATAATTTGTTGCAACCAGGATGGGTTATGGTGTTTTTTTAATTGTATTTGTTTGTTCTGTTCCTAGCTAACTGAAACATTTCTAATTTGAATCCAGGGTCACAATTATGTAGCAAATCTGACCTGACATTCAAGTCTGGACAGCTGGCCTTCTATTTGCTGCTATTCCTGAGTGATAAGTAACAAGAGCTTTCTACAGGGATTTTCTTTACCTCTGTTTTCCATTGTATGCCATTAGTAGTACTGGAAATATGTATTCTTGGAGTACGCAACCAACTATTTTAAAATACCAGTTACATAATTTCTTTTTAAGGAAAACCATGCAACCTGTGTACAGTTGTCACTGAGTTGTTACCAGTTTCTTTCAGCTTTCCCTGTGTTTTGTAATTTCATGTCATCAGCCAGGGCACCCCAGCACTAAAAGGAATGACCCGTTCACCCTGACTTCAAGCCAACATTGCTGTTCCTCTTGCAGCTCATTCAGTTAGCCAAGAAGTTAGGTGGCCTCATACATAAATGAAATGCTTAACCCTGGCTCCACATAAAAACGTGCAAAATGACACCTGAGTTTGCAGGTGTGCACTTGTGTGCTTAAACTGTCCATGAAATCTGTCCATACCCCATAGTGCTCCTTGCAGACTCACTGTTGTAAATAGACATACATAGAGCTCTTGCACTCTGAAAAATGAATAATGGTGACTTTGCAATTACCTTCCCCGTACTCTTTGGACAACTTTTGCCTTCCTCAACTGGGATTATACAGGTATTTATCCATGTATACATTCCTGCTCTCCAATATATACATTAGAAACACAAAAATAATCTTAGTCAATTAGGATTGCTTCTATTTGATTGTATTTGATAGACTGCAAATTCTTTCTGGCAACAGTTCACAATAACTGAAATGCTTACATGCGCAGGAAGCTGAACAAATGACTGTGAACTCCTCACAGTATGGTGGTATCAATCCCTTGCTCAGTCTAGAAATGTGAATCACTGGCAACTTAGATTTCCTTTAAGAAAAAGAGGGAAGACAATGAAACAAGCTGAAGCTTGTTTTATCTGCAAGCTAACCCAATGACTCATTGTTCATTTAATATCTCTTCCTATATTCCACAAATCTGAAGTTGGTGGTACAGTCTTCATCATATCAAGTTTTAATACTAGCATCTTTCCTGCCTCTTAAAGACTGATGTTGTTTTACATGAATTACAGAATCACAAAATGACTGGGGTTGGAAGTGACCTCTGGAGACTATCTAGTCCAAACCCACTGCCAGAGAAGGTTCTCCAAGAGTAGGTCGGACAGGAATATATCCAAGAAAGGCTTTGAATGTCTCCACAGACAGAGACTCCACCACCTCGCTGGGCAGCCTTTCCAAATCTTCTGTTGCCCTTGACATAGACCTTTCTACGTTGAACTTTATGTCCATACAAAGTACATACACACAAAGTAGTATTACTAATTGCCTTTCCCTCATACTGAGAGATTGTTTCTGAAGAAAATCTTTCTAGTTCACACACTAACACAAAGTAGCACTGCATTAATACACAGGAAAGCAGAGACAAAAAACAGTCTAGACCACCTGAATTCTGACCAACCTTTAAATGTTCATGAATACGCAGAGTAAACAAGACACTGACAACATAACCCTGAGTTCAATTATGCAATTAGGATTGATTAAGAGATAAGTAACCTTATTGAATACTTTGTTGTTAGTGCATTATCTTTATCGTAGATCTCATCAGTGATTTTACTAAATGCTTCCTCCTTTCAAAGGGGATGTCTTGCACAACATTATACATATTACAGTCTAACACCAAAAATTTTCACATAAAATCATCCAACTTTTCTAACAGAAGTTACTTCAAATTACATGATGGGAAAAATCAGAAAACTTTTAGAGGGAAGAGGAGACAGGAAAAGAAAGTGAGAGGAAGTGAGAAGGAGAGTATTTCTTAACCCGAAAACCACGGTCTCGAAATATAAGAACCCTTTACTCTGCTCTCATGAGACCCAGCTCTGGTGCCCTCAGCACAAGAAGGACATGGACCTCTTGGAGAAGGTCCAGAAGAGGACGACAGGACAATCAGGCTGGGGAGGGGCTGTCTGACAGGGCATGAAGCAATAGAGTGAGGGGCAATAATTTGAAACTAGAGCAGGGCAGGGTTAGGCTAGGCATTAGAAAGAAGTTCTTCACCATGAGGGTGGTGAGGCACTGGAATAGGTTCCCCACAGTGGAGGTGGAGGCCCCATCCCTGGAGACATTCAAGGCCAGGCTTGCTGAGGTTCTGAGCAACCTGATCTAGTGCAGAATGTCCCTGCTCACCGAAGAGGGTTACACTAGGTGGCCTTTGAAGGTCCCCTTCAACTCAGTTGGGAAATTCTCTCCATTGCTAACGTGATGCTTTATTTGAACTGATTAGTAATCTATTGCTAAATGAACTAAAGAATTCTTAGGCAAAATTTCTGGCATAGAAAAGGCCATTTTGTCCCCTCTTCTTTGTCACAAAAGGTAAGTTTTGTGATTGTACCTACTGGAGGAAATGAGACTTTTCCTCTGTTCTTTCTCTCAATGCACAAGCCAGAAAACTTGCTGGGAACTCAACATGTTCCACTCAACAACCATCAACGTTTCTTTCCAAATCCAAAGATGTAAAATTGCACTAAATGAAATAACTGAATTCTAATACTTCATAGGCCTGATACTATTTTCTATTTATGTTGTAGTTTGCATACTTAATTATATGCTCATTTGCCTCTATTTTCACAGTCTGTTAATTTTCACACCTACCTAGGAAGTAGTAGACTTAGTTGAAATTCCTCATTCTGCCAAATTCTGAAAAAAACCTTGAGTTTTGGTTGTCTAAGTGTCTTTACAATTCAGGGGTGAAATACAGAAATAAAAATATTAACATGTTATTTTCACAGAAGCTTGTCTCTTCTTCTGCATAATTGTGTAGACTTCTACCCTTCTGTGTAGAACAACCTTCCACATCTCTCTCTTGCTTAGTTTGGCAAGAGAATGGGTATGGGAAAGAAAGAGACATTCACATCACCAGAAGAGCCCTGTAAAATCTACTAACACAAAGCATTTCCACCCTTTGCTGGATGAAATGACAAAACCCAGTAAGGTTAGTTAGTGGAGTATTTCATGTCCTGTTTCTCATAAAACTCCAATCAATATAATTCATGTGAGGCATATGAATTTTAATGGACAATAACTTATGTAAAAGGCATTTTCATGAAGACATCCAGCTCTTAACTTCTTTAAAATCAGAGGGGATGCCTCAAGCACAAGATTTACAGATTTCTTGTCATACTTGTCAGTCAATTTTGTCCCAGTGGAAAAACAGCTCCATAACGTACACTTCTACTACACTCACAAAGAGCTCTAGAATCACCTTTAATCCTAAAAAAATTAAAATTATCAGAAGAAAATAATAGATTAAGATGTGCAAATAGATGAGATTTTTCTATAAAAGGCAGTTATGCCTTATTTTGGAGTGTCTGATAGAATGTTTCAGAATTTACAGAAATGAGAATCTGTATTTTAAAAGAACTGCAGTGAAAACAGAAACAAGACGGCATAGAAAAGAGATAAAATCAATTTAAACCTACCACCTTAAAGAACAACCATCCAAATTATTTTCCATTAAGTCAGGCAGTTTAGCAAGTAACAATTGAACTTAAATCTGTTCCTTCTGTCTAAGACGTTGTTCTCATATGTGGTTTTAAGAACTCAAATGGCAGCAAGTTAACCTTAATTGTTCCTTGTTTAGCTTGCACCATTTATAACTAACACATCTGTTTTCATAGATATAACATCTTTATACATTCTCTCCCGCCTCTGCATTGGGAGGAAGAAGGGCATTTGTCTACTAATTTTGCTCTGTACATGGGAAATGTTATTCATCACACAGAACGTGGATGCAATTAAGTAACCACATTGAGAGCTGCTGTTCTGTTTCTTAAAGCACAAAGTTAACTTGAGTTGATTTTGTCCAGGATAGTTCTTTCAATCAAGCTGGCAAAATTCTACCAAAATGCTGTGCCTGGTAATGCACACAATGGCAGACAAACATTAGAAAAACGAGAGAATCTAGAAGATTAGAAGAATGATAAGCACTTGACAATACAGGACTTAAGAAGTGAAGCTCAGTGAACTGGGCATTATTATTCCAAGAAGAAAAAATAGATGAGATATTATCACAACCACATTTGTACACCAGTATTGTTAAGCATAAAGAAAGTTATGCACTGAAACATACTACCTAAAAAGGCTGTGGATTTCACATTATCAAATTTTTTTAAGTGAGTAAACAAACATCTCTTGGGAATAATGTATGTGTTCTGCACTTAATATCCAGTCAGAGCAGAAGACAGAATGAGTCATGATGATTAGGTATGGCTGTTCATGTTTCTAGGTACTTTATTTCTTCTAAAGGATTGGGGTTTTTTCTTTCCCTGGTGCACCTGGGGTTTTTTTACAGTTCAGGCATTTCAAAATATCAGCTGTAGCTAAATTAAATTTCCCCCTTAGAATGAGAAAGTAATATCCATCTCCCCAGGCCATTTATATTTTCCCCTCTCAGAAGTAAATTAATTTGTCTACAAACTGAAGTAAATTTAAAATTGGTCCTTGAAGAAATCCAACACTTTGATTCCTAAGACCCTTGTCAGAACAAAGCAGGCCCCTTAAACATAGTGTGAAGTTAAAAGACATTGAAATCTTACATACAAGCTTTACTTAAATTGCATATGTAGGCTGTGTGGGTTTTTAAAAATTACTGCCTTTTTTTCCTCATTCACGCAAACTGCTCTTTCCTAGATGCTCTCCTCTAAAACTGTCAGGTGTTGAAATGGATGTTACTTCTATGGATCTGCAGGTGATCAAGAAATTAATGGATTTTTCTAAAAAGGAAAGTTCTCTACTCACAACAGAAACTTTGGGTTGCAAACTGACCGTAAACAAGAGCAATCACTTGTGTCTCTCCATGTTCCTCTCCACCTCATGGTGAGTCAATCTACATGAACAATATTTTAAAATCACCATTTGTACAAAAAATTTCAAGGATTGATTATTTCAAGGATTTCTTTCTAAGCAAAGGCAAACTCCAGCATTGTTGCTAAGGAGAACAATTGAAAACCTCCTGAAAGAGGCACATACCATAAAAAATGTGCAGTGGACGAAAAATGTGAGAAGAAATCCAGTTAAGAGAAAAAAATAATCAAAACTTCTAAGCAACAAGACAAAAGAACTCTGATTCCAAGTTCCTTGATGAGAAAAACAATTCACCAAATAGATGACGACCTAGTGCTGAACAAAACTAAAAGAGAAAGGGATGAGGCTAATGGGTGGACTAATAAACCATGCCACAGAGGAAAGAACATCAAGATACATCAAGAAAAATGGGAGGATCAAAGTTCCACCTTACATCCATCATGAAACTTATAGAGCGTGGTCTGAAAAACATACATAAAACAATATGAGATTGAGGAGGCTACCTCACTGATCTTTTGCTTTGCTCAGGTTTCTTAATAGTTTCAAAAATCAAAAAATGCAATTAAAAATTATTCAATTTTGTCAGTCCCACTCACTGGGGAACTTAAAGTAGCTCTGCAGTGTTTTGCGGCCTGGAGTCATTGAGTCATTTAGAGAGTAGTGTAGGAGAAAGGGACCTGAGGGGTTCTGGTGGACAGCAGGTGACCATGTGCCCCTGTGGCCAAGAAGGCCAATGGCATTCTGGCATGTGGTCAATAGGTTGAGAGAGGTTCTCCTCCCCCTCTACTCTGCTCTGGTTAGATCAGATCTGGAATACTGTGTCCAGTTCTGGGGTTCTCAGTTCAGGAAGAACAGGGAACTGCTTGAGAGAGTCCAGTGCAGAGCCACAGAGATGACGAAGAGATTGGAGCATCTCTCTTATGAGGAAAGGCTGAGGGAGCTGGGTCTCTTTTGCTTGGTGGAGACTGAGGGGTGACCTCATTCATGTTCATAAATATGTAAAGGGTGAGTGTCAGGAGGAAGGAGCCAGGCTCTTCTCAGTGACCTCCAATGATGGGACAAGGGGCAACAGGTGCAAGCTGGAAACAGAGAAGGTTCCACAGAAATATGAGAAAAAACTTCTTCACAGTGAGTGGGCACAGGCTGCCCGGAGAGGTTGTGGGGTTTCTTTCTCTGGAGACATTCAAACCCCTTCTGGACGTGTTCCTGTATGATCTGATGTGGGTGCTCATGCTCCTGCAGGGGGATTGGTCTACATGAACTCAAGTCCCTTCCAATCCTTGATGTTCTATGATTTTGTGATATGTATTCTCAACTTTAATTCTCTTTTAATGTCAATTTTGCCAAGAATTTAAGCCAGCACTTTAGAAAACTGGTAACCAAATCACTTTAGGAGAAATTAAAAGTTCTTAAAAGGCAGTTCTTGGCTTCAGGTAATCACAAGGTGCTGCAGCTATCATGGCCACAGACTATCAAGGAAACAACACAGTATCAACTGCTTTCATTCTTGTAGAGGCCTCAGAAGGTGGTATTAGGCAATAGCCTTTTTATCTAGAAAGTTCATATGCTGCATAATGCAAAATATACTTTGTGCTATTGCATGTCCTATAATCTTAAAAAACCCTTGATGCAAGTTTTAAATAAGCACATGAGTACTGTGCAAAGTCACATAGCCACTTGAAAATTGTTGAAAAGGCATTCTCAGTGTCCTACACTGTACTACTGGAATGCCACTGTCAATGATTTGTACCCAGTGCCCAATTTTAAGAAAATAATCAAGCAATACCTTTGTTGAATAGTTTGCTTTTGCACTTTTGCTGAGCTAAGTTCCAAAAAAGCCTCTCGGAAAAGACTGATTTGCTTTCTAGATTATAACTTTGCATAAGTATATAGCATATATCAAACATACTGTTAGAAAAATTCTCCAAACCAAAAACTTTCAAACTCACAGCTGCTGAATAATATCCCACCAGTAATTTGTGGCACAGAGTAGACAATCACTGAAACTTAAGCAAGTCATGAGACTGAGGAAAAAAAAAAGTAATATGACACAGTTGATACTTCCCTCTGATCCACTATACTTAATTTAATGACAATAGTTTGTGCTCATTTCGTGCTAATAGAGCAGAAAGTAGTTTAGTGTCAGAGAAGACACAGGCTGGAATAACTCACTTTATTCAAAAGCAAATATAGTCTTAAAATTGCTGGTATCTGTTAAACAGATCCACAAAATTAAAACAGCAAAAAAAAGTAAATTCGTGTATCCTCGAGATCATGGTACAAACTTATGCTAGTTTCTTTTCTATGTTCAATAAGTATCTGAACATGAGAGAGAGGGAGAGCCACTGTAGAAATAAACTGTTGCACTTTTAATAATGCACCCATACTGCAAAAAGGGATGTTTTTTTAATAATGTGTTAACCAGTACATAAGAATCCAGCATGAACAAGATAGTCCACTTCTAAGAAGTGTTAATGGGAAAAGAATTTAGACTCCACAACTATCCACCTAAAGGAGACTTGTAATTCTCAGCAATCAAAAGATACATGTTTCCAACAGCTGACCAACCTCCTGGTAGTTACTCCTCTTCCTTGATGATACAAGCAAGGTGCCTCAAAGTATCTTACACTCTAACTCAATTTCATCTTCACCTACTGTATATATTTAAATAACAATATGACTCATCTACATTAGAACTTGAGGAAGGTGTTTAAGCTCCTGCTACCTTGAAGCACTTAAGACAGTGGAGAATTTTACTGAAGCTGCCTTATGAACATACATAACGTAACATAATGTTTTGACATTCCCACACATGGCTGAGCTTTGCCACCTTG
Source organism: Turnix velox (assembly GCA_013400935.1). Classification (NCBI taxonomy): domain Eukaryota; kingdom Metazoa; phylum Chordata; class Aves; order Charadriiformes; family Turnicidae; genus Turnix; species Turnix velox. The sequence goes on along the minus strand of VZTY01010446.1, from coordinate 20,879 downwards.
ATGAATCCATGAGAAAGATGAGTAGATTTTGCAATCTTGCAATTAAAGCATGAAAGGCCTGACTGAATATTGCACTGAAACACCTACCAACTTTTGGCAAGATTTCAGATTCATGTTTAGGAGTCAAGTCCACAGGCATTAGTCACTTAAGCAATGTAAGTGTGAAGTTAATATTTATGATTTTGTCTGTTAATTCTGACAGCCTGTGTCCACCTTTTTGAGTTCTACTAAGATCAGAAGAGATATGGAAGACTGATCTCTCACTTAATGTTCCTTTGGTGTCCTTTTACGCTGACATTTCCTTGAAACAAATCCTGGATAGCTATTGTTTCATTAACAGCCTATCACTGTAATCCACCATTTTCCAAAAGTCTGAAACTGCTTCATTCTTCCCCACTCACTTTGCACCACATCAAAATAATTTCTGGGCGTGAGCAAAGAATGTCAAGAGAAAAGGAACGCTTACCAGAATGCTCATCCTGTCCCTTCCTTCCTGGTCATGCTGTCTGCACTGACTTTATATGATACATCTGCTCCTGAGTTTAAACGTCTTTCTAAAATAGCAAGTTCCAGGTCATAAATCATTATCTGGATAGGGGAGAACAGAAGAGAGTATGACTATAGACCATCTCATGGCCTTTATATTTATTAGCTATATCATAATAAGACCAGATACTTCACCCTGAATTATCTATGATCTTAAGCTATATCCTGAATAAGCCAAACAGGGCACAGGTCCATTTTCAGAAGCTGTCTGTTCAAATAACTGCCCGTTGCACTACAGCATTTTATTCTCCTACAAGGCAAAGAGAGTTGTGAAAAATCACCTTAATATGCGTAAAATTACAAAGCACAGAGGTACTGTTTATTTTGCGGAGTTTTGTGGCAAAAATTGAATAAGCCTTTTGACTGCTGTCAAAAACTTACTATTCCACCACTAAAAAGCCTGGTTTTGGGAAACATACATACGTACCTTTCAGAAGCTTTGCATTTACTAGTTACTCGATTCACTAGTTATTAAAGTTATTTGTTACTCAAGATGCTGCCCCTAAGAGCTACACTCCAGCATGTTGAAATGCCTGTTGTAGTAACATTCATAAGGATTAGATGGCTGAAAAAATGAAATCATAATCTCTAGGAAATAAAGGAAAACTGAGGGACTATATCCATAAGCTTGACAGCTGACATAAGTGCAATCTGTGGGTCCCTTGATACAATGCAGAACACATTGCAAATCATTTCCATAGAGGTAAGCCAGTGTAGCAGTGGCACTGAAATGTGTTTAGCACCAATACTGATGCCATGCAATCATTCCAAGGCAACCAGTGGAACTCGACTGCACTTGACCAATAATTTGATTGCATCATTGAAGACACAGATGGATGAGGACATTATGTACGGTTTATCCCTTCTCTGGAGACTTCAAGTGCGAATGAGATCATTGATTACATCCAGACTAGAGACACTGAGGCAGAAGTGCAGTGTAAACATCTGTGGATGGAAAAGCTCCAGGCAAAAAATTTCTATGCCTGAAACCAGGGCACATCACCCAAAATCATACTTGGTAGGCAGAATTATTTGGTGGGCTAATGAAGCAGGATGCCAAATGACCAGATGCATGTCCTTTAAGAAAGTTTTATAAGAGTGGTTCTTCTGTTTTTACTTCTTGTGTTTTGAAACATTTTGTTTTCAAAGACTACAATTTTTTTAATAAAGAAAATTTCATATACAGGCATTTCATTCATAGACTTAGTATAGGAAATCATTATCATTATGGCCATTACAAAGGAGAGGAAAAGGAAGCAGAGAGAAGTGACTTGATTTTTCCCCAACAAGGTAGCAACAATGCCAGGAACAGAACCAGGCCATCTGCTTTGCTGACTAGTCCTTGCTGCCTGCCACATGTGGAAAATAAAAAAGAACCAGAAATAGACAACTAGATAGACAACAGACAATTCCTTTGTTTATATATTTCTTTTTATCCAGGGTGATAAATCCAAACAATCACCTATATATAAAAAACCCCGCTGATTTCACTGCTTTGAAGATACACAGTGACTTTATGGGACAAACTAAGTTGACACAACACAGTAGTTTCCTAGAAGCAGAGACTTCTTGGTTGCAAAAAGTGACAATTCCATCTGTGTCTATTACAGAGGAATAAGGCATCATTCTGCAACACATTTTTGGAGATCAATGGAATGGAGATTAATCCTACCTAAGAATTAGCTAACACTGAATCCAAATCCTACATTGCAATGAAAATTTATGCTTCTGGCTTTGGAAAATATGCCATGGTATCTGAACTGGTCTCAAACAAAGTAGAGAGCAGATAGGAGATTTATACTAACTTGAAATGTTAAAGAAAGGAAAAGGGAAAACAATGTTCAGGAAGCAATGAGGGGAAGAAATTTTCCGGGTATTTTTGTCTAGTCTTGTTCTGCTCCAAAACATAAAGCTCAGAATAGCAACATGATCTAAATTCAAGAATGTTCAGCTTCTTTCTGCAGAATTATCTTGTCCATATAATTTTAAAAGCTTTTTCTTTTTTTTTTTCAATAGCTAATAGTAATGAACAATTACCTAGGCCACTTAGATTTAGGCAGCTAGCATTTACCAATCAACCATAAACAAGTTTCTTTCATCCTGTACTGTTTCCCCTATAACTCCTTAGAAGGAAAAAGTCAAAACAAAGGAGAAGGGGTGCATAAAATTAGAACAATGGAAACAATCAGTCCTACCAAACTTTTTATTTTAGAGAGAGATGATCAGCTCAGTGCAGAGGATGGCAAATATTACGCTCACCATCTGTAAAAGCAGACCTTTGAGCATGCTACCGACACAACTGAATTGGTGTGTGTCCCCTGCCTTGCCAATCCTGTTACCGAGTAGATAAAGGTTAGTTTACAGACCTAGTTGCCAAATACAAGCAATTACAATGGCATAACTCCCTTTTTAAGTTCATTCTTACAATGTTTAAAGCCACAAGCCCTACAGTTCACATGTGTTATATCAGATGCCAATGTTTCTGCTGACAACAGTGGAGCAATGTGGACAATTGATTTGAACAAACACATTTCAGAGGGGAAGAAATATTAAAATTAATAACATGTAAAATAAGTTACAGAGAGACAAAGAATGTGATGTTGTATGCTGAAAAACTCATCTATTAAAGAATACAATACACTGAAAACCAAAGTAAAGCAAGCAATGTTTTTTCAGTGACACAGAGGTCCTATTTGTTTCAAGAAATCAAATAGGAGGAAAAATAAAAAGGTTTAAAAACTCTGTCACGAATATTTATGCACAATGTTTTACTGAACCACATGTGAGCTTTGCCTGTCCTGGCCCCTGGACACACCGAGAACAATGCAGGAAATTCCATATTCCACTGAGGAAGGATAAAACATTTTAGTACTTTTTTTTTTCTTTTCTCCCCACCCCCTTCTGTTGTGTCAGCTGTTTGAATCTCACAAAGTTTAAATCTTAAAGTAAATGTTTGGGTGTTGAATTGTAATTGACAGAAAACATGAAATACATCTTTAACCAGCCTGATTTTACCTGCATATATGTACAACAACTCTACATAACTTCAGATCTATCAGCACATCAAGCAGTTCTTTCTCAGTGCCTGTACTCTCTGGGACATCCACAGCTTAAGCACTTGAGTGCCATGATTAGACAGAAAAATTAGGGTCCTACAAACACATCCATTCAGGAAAAAGGACCTGCCAGTAGGGATTCAATTTCAGGATTCATCCCCTAGGCTGATTTTATTTTAAAGATAATGCTCTCTCTTTCCAATCTCAGCTTAATCCTTTAGAGTAACTCGATGATCTTTAAGGTCTCTTCCAACCCAAACTATTCTATGATTCTTTGATTCTTCTTTTCTTTTCATGATAAGAATGTAGCAGGTCTCCTGTATTTTGCCTTCTAGCAAAAGCAAATTGTTCTTGTTCCACAAAATGTACTGTATTGGAAATCTAAATGGCATTACATGATACCTCTAATCAAACAGTCTGGTCTATTCCATTCATCTAAATATTGAAAAACTGCAAACCAGAGAAGCCTTCTAGTTTTCAAAGAGAGAAAACTTCAGATAAATTTCTCCATCTTACCAGTAGGAAGTATTGTGAGATGTATCATTTACTCGAGTGATTTCATAAATATACTTAATTTCACCTACAGAATTACAGGCATTTTTTTTGTGTGACTTATACTTTTATTGATTACCTTCAAGACAAACATAAATAAATAAGCAAATTTATCTAGCATTCTACCGCGATAACAATAATTAAATTGCAACTTTAGCTCACTCAAGGAAAGATGTCATTATTGAAAATGTTCAATGGATGCATACATCATGTAAAATAGTTACAGTCATAGAAACATCGTAGTTAAAACTTCTCACAAGGCTTTTGTTCTTCAAGTAGCAGTTATACTTGTAAAAATATTAGCAAATTTTAGAAAAAGTTCTCAGAGATTATGGCATGCAAAAAATAATCAATAATAGCTGATTGAGCCCTTAAAAATGACAGGGTTGAATTACAAAAAATCAAACCCCACAGTAATTAAGATTAAATAATAGAAGAGTTGTGACAGCTTTTCCTTTTGAACTCTAAAAAAATACTATCTCTGAAGTAGTAAATACTCTGCCAGCTGTACCCTCCTGTCTTTACTCATATGTAATCACATATTATCTTCACTAAATATTCTAGTGGAGTCAACGCCTTCTGACGTGAGGTGTTACCTATGATGGGTATGTGTAAATTATCTGATCTTCTGGAAGTGAAATAAAAGCCCTTGAAGTGTTAACAGCAGAGAGAGTCTATTTTAAATTTCAATATAAATAATTCGATGCAATTCATTAATTCTTTTGTATTACATTATTTATATAAAGAAATTTAAAATGTTATTCAACACTCATATTCAAAGCTCTCACAGGACATATGCAGTTCAAAAGGCACAGTTTTTATGCAAGAAAGTGATACAACACCTCAGCTGCAATTGTGTTTTACAAGGATAAACTCACAAAATAAAACAACAGAATGTAACACAATTTTCAGAGAAGACTTGGATGAAACAAATATTCTTATAAATGCTAACCTCAAAATTATGAAGTTTTGTTAATGGCAAAAAGTATTATTCCAAGATATAAAATATACCTAAGATAGATCAAAGCTTCCATTTAACATTTAGCAAGCATTTTAAAATTCCATGTTTATTTTTATCACATTTTCACCTGTTATACATACTAAAAATCTGTATTTGTACATCCATTTATATTTTGATGTGTTATTTCACTACCTCATTTCATTACATTTATATTTATGCCTATATACAGAAAAAATCGGTATAGTTTTTAAAAAGAACATAAAAACCCCTCCTGGGTTGAATGTTTCAATTGTATACTTAGCCTGTTATCCCTATAACTATTTACCGGCATTTTAAAACCATGCACATTAGAAGGAGAATCCTGCTACAGCTCACTCCTCAGCATTTGTAAAAAATCTAAGCCTTCAAATATTTCTAAAGTACTAATAATTCTATGCAATGAACGGAGTTTTTTCTACCTGCTTTTTTTAATCACTAAGTTTTCAAAATGAAGGAATAAACAGAAATCAAGCCTGCTGCTTGCAATATAAAAGCTGATTACTGGGAAGAACTCAAACAAAAAGGAATTTATTTAGTCCAAAAGCATTAAAAGCAATTCAAACTTTCTGGATTACATCATTGGAACCAGTATGTAATTTGTTCCAATTGATGTCATTTGCTCACATAAAGCCATTATTTTACAAAGCACCTTAGCTTATTTATACTTTCCTTCCCTCTACTGCTGCAATCTGATTCACTTGCACCTGACAGATGAAACATGTAGGTAAGACAATGCAAAATAATCAAGTATGATGAATAACATTTTGTCCAAATAAAACTAATATTCATAGGTAAAATGCTTAATTTCACATATTTTTAAGTATCCCCTTACAGGTGAAAATGTGAAAAGGGTTCTCCACATTCTGCTCATAGAATGACCTTGGATAACTTGATTTGCTCTTGTGGGATTTGCAACTCTTTTCCTGAATGGATGCAAGATGAGGTAATGCCATTCAAAAGAGGCTGAGCAGTGAAACGTTACATGTAGAACTCAAAACATCCTGGCCCTAGTTCTAGCCTTGTAATCATATTTAACTGGGTCAATAGAATTTCTCAGCTTCCACTACTTGTTTCTTTGCTTCTAGATCTGAGGTGTGCCAGATTCATATGGATAATAAACTACCAGACATTATTCCAAATTAACTCTGCAAAAATATTCAGCTGCATGAAACACAGATTTGTGCTTCTCACATACACCATGGAGGGTATCATACTGCAGTATGATACTCTCTGTGCCTTGCTTATTTTATTTTGGTAAGGGTAGGCCCTTACTGTTTCCCCACATCAATAGGACAGCCACCCAACTGCAAGTAATGCTTTTAATTACTTAATGATAGTCCTTTTTAAAAGTGCTTTAAACAATAGAATCTGTCTGAGGCACGGGATACTTGTTTAAAATTACTCTGGGGTCAATTAAATTCAAGTAACTTCATTGAATGCCTCAGAATTGTAAAAATATATTCTATAGGATTCAACTTGTCAAAAAGAAAATCTTACATTTTCAAATTACTACAATAATAGTGGCACAATCAATACAAGTGTTATATAATAAATGCAAAAGATGGGGTGATGTTAAGCACAACACAGGGGTTTTGGTGTCTGTATCAAGCTGTTAACCCCACTAAGCTTCTGAAAGTTCATAAAACTGAACTCATAGAAAGCAAAAATTCATCAGGGCATAACTTTGCTATAAGCTGTATAATCAGCCATATTAATCAAGATAACCACAAACAACTTGCTCAGGTCTACAATTATATACAGGTATGTAAGTAGACAGAGATAAGTTTCCTATCGTGTTTTCTCTGCACAAAGAAATACAGAAAATCCCCAAGCTAGCTAGTAGAAGGCTACAAAACACAGGCTTTGAGGTTTAAAACAAATCCCTAGTCTTCAGTTTACCTTTGGCAGACTTCTTTTAAATTGAAATGCACACATCTTCTTTCTAAAAAGCCCATGTCAAATGCAAAAAAGTATAAACTCAAAAAGGAAACAGGAATAATAGCATTCCCTCTTACCTTCTTCATCTTTGGTGGATCTCTTGTAATTTTTTTCTATGCTTCAAATCCTGTTTACAAACCTTTTTCAAATGTAACTTTGGAATGGCATGCCTGGCAGCACTATAAATCAGAAACATTATATAAATAATTGTATACACATCCTCCATGGAAAGACACCTACTTATGGTTCCAATCCTCTGTCTTCTTTAATAGAAGTTCGTAGTAGAGAACACCATGATGCATGCAGAACAATGACAATGCTGCATATTTTCCCAAAGTGCAGATGGTACAAAAGCAGATTTTATGATAGATGAAAATGAAAGCTCATTCACTCCTCCACAGACACCGCTCCACACACATCACTAAAGAAAAAGAAACACCAGAAGTATTCACAGCATACAAGTTATTTGCAGTTTCACACACTGGGTGATCAAATGTTAACTAAACTATGAGCAGAAAGAACCAGCTTAAGCTTTATTCCTTTTCTGAACTGGTCATAAATTGACAGCCACAATTCAAATTCATATGCTGCTACAGTGAGCTTTTTCAGCAGGACATCAGGATCAAAAATTCTTCACATTATATCACTAGTGAAACATCAGAAGTTTTACAAACACTATTGTAAATACATTCAGATATAACCTTTTCTCAAAACTTCCTCAAGAAATCAGTGTTTACACAAGCACAGTAGAATTCTTTACAGTCCGAGGTTATAAATAAAAAATCAGCATGCTTTGGACATTTCCCCTTTTCAATTAAACCTTAACTTACCTTGCATAGTCAAAATCAGCTAGTGAAACTAAGCTGTTAGAAATCGGAGTTCTTTTGTCCACTATCTCATATTTATGTGCCTTTTTTTTCCATTCTGCTGCCATCTGCTGGCAGGAAATATATTCTACATTTGTTAGTCGATAGTATCTAACCACTGCTTCAACATGAACCTTACTTGCCATGTTTCTTGGCCAACTAATCAGGTACTGTTACACTTCCAGAACAAAAATTCATCATCGACTGCCAGTTTTTTTAGATGAAATTATTTTCCTTGGCTTGGTTCTAAAATGCTGTCTGTAACAAAACAGCACTCAATATATGCACCTTTATAAAAAATTACATCTTTTTTTTTCCAGCTCATTGAAACGGAAACATTTTAAAGCACTACTAAGATTAGTAAGAATGTCTTACTTACTCCTGTCAAAGTAGAATACTCTATTTTGAAGTTTATATGCAACCACTTCCTCTTGAGGATTTTGTGCATTTTCTGATAATATTCACAAAGTAAAAAGTTATCCCTTGACTTAAAAGTACAATAAATAGAATGCAACATAACAAAAAATAAAGCTTGGAAATTTCCTCAGTTTACAATATTTTAATGCTAACTATATTTTAATTAATGTTATACCTAGAGAAAATAAAGAATTTCATTAAAATCTAGTAAATTATAAAACATCATGCTTATACAGTAGGTAAGGCATAAGCTGTGCAAAAATGGGTTTATGTAGGCACAACTTCTAAAACAGCACTGCTATTCTAAAAGTAACAGAAATACTTTCTAAGATGAAAAATTAAGCGATCTTCAACTGTTATGTCATATGGGCTGGCCCCTGGATTACAGTTGTACATATCTCTAGTCACAGGGGACAATGCAATTGGTTTTAAGTAAGCTTCAGGAACAACCATAAAACAAAACTAATTATATTTCTTTAGCCTTGGCTTTGTTTTCTTGCCAGTCTGTCCTGTAGCAGCAAGATATAACTTGTTTCTTTCAAACTAGAGGTGCACATAGATGAAATACCATCCTTTGTACAGTGAAAATAATCATAGAACCATTATCATCATAGAATGGTTTTGTTGGAAGGGACCTAAAAAAAACCAAGTTGTAACTCCCTTGTCTTTGGCAGAGACACCTTCCACTAGGCCAGACTGCTCAAAGACCCATCCAGCCTGGCCTTGACCTCTTCTAGGGATGCCGCATGCACAGCTTCCCTGGGCAGCCAATTCCAGCGTCTCACCACCCTCACTGTAAATAATATCCTTTAAACTAAGAACCTCATTTTAGTTTAAGGCCATTACCACACATCATGTCCCTAATGTTCCTTCAGGAACTGAGAGAGGCATCTATAAGGTCTTCTTGGAGAGGCTTCTCCAAGGCTTAACAACCTGGACTCTCACAGCCTGTTTTCACAAGAGAGATGCTCCACTTCTCTGATCACCTTTGTGGCCCACCTCTAGGCTCTCTCCAACTGGATCATGTCAGTCTTATACTGGGGGTACCAGAGCTGGAACAGACATTATCTCGCGGTTTTCAAGACACCAAACTACCTCTTTCTTAGTGTTGCTGATCTGGCCACACAGCACAAGAAACTAGTCCCCTCACACCCCATGGAACACAGAGAGGAATAGGGTAAATAAGCTATAATTTTGTGCAGCCAAAACTCACAAAAGCATTTGTTACTGAAGTTTTACCCTCTTATGCACCCTTATATCAGCTCTATATCCAAAATAAAACACACATTCTGTGACTTCCTCCACACATATTCAACTACATGTACAGTGTAACTGCAGGGAAGTGTTTCTGCTGCTTCAGCACTGGAAATAATGTTCCACTAAAAAGTCAGGAGGCTTTTCAGAACAGGGCCATCAAAAGGCTAAAGACCTCTTCCAAAACATGAGGCTGATAGAGACTTTGCTGATAACTCCAAATCCTGAGTGCATTGACTGACATGAAGAACCAAATAAAGCGGAAATTAAATCCTATTAGAGTATTATCAGTCCAATGAATCTGTTTTACTCCCATCTTAAACTTTGTGAAAACTCTTGTGTGCTCATCTATGAATAAAAATACCTATGCTGATGTATATGTCTTTATATACACAGGACATACTGGAATAGTCTCAAGTCATTAACCAAATTTATCTTGTAGGAGAAAGTGAGAAGGACTAATGGTACAGACAGGCAGGCTGTGCTGGAGAAGCAATAGGAAAGAACAATTAAATATATAAAATAAGAATTGAGGTGAAGTTGTGAGGTATGCTTAAAGCAAGAATTATAATTTTCAAGAGTACTTTAACAGCAACAGGATTTTAATAATTCACTCTTGAAAAGCTGACGCAGAATGGCTATTTTTGAGATACAGGCGTCAGGGTTGAGCCAACCAAAAGATGGCAAGTTGAGATACAGAAGTTAATGAGGAGTCTACTTCAGAACTCAGAAATAAGACTTGCTTGCATCCTTAGGTATGTTAGATGATTCCAGAGATAATAACTTAAAGAGGGGAAGCTGAATGTTCCATCTTGACCAATGATTGTGCTCTTCTACTGTCTGACTGATGCATTAGAAGTATTTCAAAACTGTAGTAAACTCTTTAAAAAGCAAGCACTCCTAAAGCAAGTTAGATTTTTGTTAAGGTAAGAGCTGCCATAAAATTCTGAGGGCACTAGAACAAACACTTGAAAAGGGATATGATAGCAAGAAAGACTTGGGAAACATTCTTTTCAGTGCATTTAAAGTCTTAGAGGCTAGTTATTTCATACAATACTACTTTATATTTATAGTTCTTCTGTGTTACTCTTTAGAAATATAACCTGATATGAATTAAAATAACTAAATACTAAAAGAAGTATAAGGGGATAAAATAGAGAGAAGCCTCTTTTTTTCCTTTTTTAAAAAGAAATGAAAAGCTTATATAACATGCAACACCGAGGCAATTCTGTAACATATATGACTGCGAAGAGAAAAACATGGGAAGCTGAACTCAAGACTTTGATACAGATAGGATTTCTTCAACACTTATGAAAAAATTACATTAATTCAATGGCTTATCTGGATTAATTAACTTACTGCAATGGCTAAAACCACTTCTGAATCACCTTTCAAGAATAACTGTTCCAGTATTCAAGACAAACATTGCAAAATATAAAATGTGGAAGTACACAATGCAACCCCACAAAGATATGAACATAGACACAAATCCTCTTCCATACTTTAGGTAGTAAGATTGCATGAGCCAGACTAGAGAAATATTTTCATCATCCATTTGATGCATCCCACTATACTTGAAAATTCCCTCATGTCCACTACTGAGACAAGTAGCTTTTTAAACTGGAGCAGGGTTTATACAGACCAGATGCAACCATAAAAATACAAACCACTTGAACCTTAATAAAATACACAGTAATGAAAATGTTGTAAAACAGATACTAAAGACATAAAATCTTAACAAGCTTAATCACAGTGAAACAGGGTCAAAGCCACTAAGTCGAGTCATCATTTGCAGAGACCAGCAAACACCAGATGTATTTTGGTTAGAGGCAGGGAGAGAGGGGGAAAAAAATCACAAGCATTTCCACCATTATATTAATCTATAAATGATACAAAGAACATTCAATATTTTACTAATTTTAAAAGTTCCTGTTTTGTACTAAATTTCATTTGGTTGCAACTTTGCACAGCTTTCCTCAAACAAGCAATTCCATTTTAATGCCAATCTATTAATTTCAGTCACAGATCCTAATAACTTAGCATTTCTTACAGTCCTATGAGGTTATTTTATTTGTCACTAAAGCTAGAATTTATGTGAAATGTACCTGTAAATGAAGCATTGCTGATATTTAAATATAAGTGTGTAAACATGACAGAACAAGAAAACCCCACCCTGTATTTCTCCCAAAAATTAGTTTTAACTGTTTGAATGGTCTGGCACATCTGAACACTTTATCTCAGTATTTTCCTTTTTGTAGTACAGCACGCTGTTTACCAAAGTTTCTGAACCACTGCAATTTCAGATTCTTTTAAATTAAACCCTACAGTCCTTGTTGTGATTTGAGATTGCTATGATGCAAATAGAATATCTCACAGTTTCATAAAATATAGTTTCTTATATTATCTTAAATGGATAATATTATATTATCCATTAATCTTAGGCTCAACAGGACAGGGTAGGATTCAACTCAAGGCTGATTTTGAAAGCAGCAGAAAGATATTTCTGCAGTTATAAAACAGAAAGGTTTAGGAATTACTTCTCTCGGCTCATTTCTGTGCCTGCACAGAATCCAGCCAAGTTAGCAGACCTTCACTCAAGTGAGGGATCAAAACCTCTAATAGTCAACAGCCCAAGAATTTAAGAAGCCTAAAAGATTATAAAGCAAAGTTGAAATAAAAGGACTGTCAATTCCTTGGTTTGTCTTCTCTCTTTTAGAAGATTTTGGACTCATTCTCCAGGAGGCTGTGGTGGGAGAATGTGTGGCACTTAATTTTTTTTTCATTCTGAAATAAAAATTAAGATCTATGACTCAGTAACTGTAGCTTAAGAAAGAACATCAAGTATCACGAGAGAAACATGAAAATCACAAAGAACTGGCAGGAATTTCCTTTTGCAGGATTGAAGTATGAGACTGCCAAAGTAACTAAACGATTATCTAGCAGCCAAGTTGCTCATACAGTTTTTCTAAAAGCAAATAGTACTGCATCTCCATTCCAGATCATCACATAAAATGAATAATGTAGTGAGATTTAAGCTACTTCAGGTGGAGGGTGAGCCTGGGAGAAGAAAAAGTTAAGGATGAATAGAGTGAAGTATTGTTATGGATTTTCCAGGGAGATTTTGGGATCTCACTCATTAGACGCTTTAATGTACAGGTTAGACAGATGTCTGTTGGGAACTAAGTAAGTACAGTTTATCCTCTCTCTGGGCAAAGGAGTGGCCAACATAACATCTGGGGGTCTCCTTCAATCTGACTTTCTATGCTATTCTCTGAAAAAAAAAAATGGAAAATACTTTAAAAATAGAGTTCAGGTTTTTCCATAGTGCTAAGAAATGTGCTCTGAAAAAAAAATCTGGGCATTGACAGCACTGAAGGTTTAAGATCATCTTTCTTTACCAGCTCAATGAACACTGTTTCATGGATTGCCTGTTAAATCTCCAAACACCACCACTACTTACAGATTTTAAATTCTTTCTGCTCTGAATTCTCTGGAGCTAGTCTTCCCCTTTTTTCCCCCTTTTTCTCTCCTTTACTTTTCCTTTCACCTGCAAAGGAAATTCTTGTATTCTCCTTAAGAGTATACAAAAAGAGACAAACACATACTCCAAATAAGTGTATCAACTCTGCAATGATCTGTCACCCAACAGACATCACCCTATAAATCTCCCTTAGCAATTACAGTTAGGTAATACTCTTTATAAAGACAGATCTTCAATCACTGTTCTAAGTAGTTACATCTTGAACTGGCTGGATATGCACTGTCACTTGATATTTAGGATATTAATCCTTATTTTATTCATGCACACAAACACACGTGTATATGTATGGGGAAATCCTCTCCAGGGAGGGAGAGAGATTATAGCAAATGTGCCTAACATCAGAGCAAAGAAGAGGGGATCAACCCAGGAGTGATGCTTATTCACTGAAATCAATGGAGTTGTAGTCATTTATATGAGGGCTGACTCTGATCTTGATTCTGACATACCTTTATTGGATTTTTTTATTTTAAGCCCTGTTTCCCTCTGTTCAGCAAGAACAAAAAATCAACTCAAATACAGACTTAGAGTTGGTGTGTAATAGGTCAGCCTCATACTGCATGAACCAGAAGAGAAAGAGCAGGCTGTGAGAGGTTTCTGCCAGGACCATTGTTAGACTCAAGTGATTTTTTTAGAGGCCTTGAAGTAGCCAAAGCTGAATTGGCTGCAAAACACCGAACGTGAAAACAAAAGGGCAAAACTTCTCCCACTTTCCAATCCTGGGAAGAAGCTTGCAGCCTGAGTAAATGGACTGCATGATTAGACAAATGTATTCAAAAGGCTCACCCGGCCCTGTAGGAACTGGCTTCTGTTCAGCTGCAGCCGCTGTTTCTGCAAGGTATGGGCTGCAAACAGAGCAGCAGATGTGAGCCGCTGCTCTCCCTGCTCCCACGGGGCACAGCAGGTTGGCGCAGGCGTGTTGCACAGCCAGATCACCCCTTCGACCTGGTCCCAACCTTACACTTTGCAGCCCTGAAGAGGAAACTGTCCCCTGCCACAGCACTGTGGTACAGTATGGTAGCACTGCCTTGCTCATCCAACACCATGTCCCAACACAGGTCACCCCATTTTACAGCAAAAAGCAATATCCAAACAGGATACATTCTACTACCATTTGGGGGTTTTTCTTGAAATTTTGAATCTGATTTAGACCAGCAGCTCAGAGCTTTTATACTACGTGTATCCCATATAGCTTCCTTTTCTGAAGTAACCACATATTGAAGCACTGTAAGACACATCCACAGCTGAAGAAAATGGAGGGCTGGCACTGCACATCAGAGAATCACTAGCCATCAACATTTTCATAACATCATTCGTGTTTCCAGTGGTGCTCTCTGCACACCCATTTTCAAAGACGTTTTCAGTTTAACTACAGACTATGCTTAAAAGACAAAAAGAAAAAAGATAGTATTTTGATTGAAATGTATAGTTGTTGCTAAGTTGTTATACTGAAGCCAGGGAAAAAATACCTTCTAGACCATCTTCTGCATGCCACATTCATTTCTATGTTCCATTATGTTCATCCTTATCTACATCCTTTCCCATGTAACTTATCTCTTTAATACCTATAGATGTTCACTTAGAATATCCCTTGTACTTTCAACTAATTTTTATGTTTGGAAGTGTTTTCTGCTTCTAGGTAACATACCTGACAAATTAACTAGTATAATAAAGAATTACATATGTTCTGAATCAAATTCTATATAGAAAAATATTAACATATTTCTTTGAAATCATTATGGAAAAAAAATGGTTGCATTTTTATTTCTCCTTCAGCACTAATTCTCTGTTGCTGCCTCTTGTTCCAGTATTCAGAATAATCTCAGAGGTGCCCTTTAAGTTTCACTTAGTCTACCTCCCCCTTTATCAAAGCTCTCCTTGTAGGAAGATTCTAGACTTCTAGGTAATTTTTTTTTGCATATTCCTTTTAGTTTATTTCCCAGGATGTACCAACTAATTGGTTTGATGAAATGATTTGCCGTCTCCTATTTCAAAGGCAGACCCTGTCATGCAGGAATACATTCTACTGTTCAGGTTGATCATGCACATTGAAGATGCCAAAGATAAACAGTTTTCAAATCTGCAAACCTTTGGGGAACATTTTTTATTTGTGCAATTGTAGTTTCTCCTATAGCGTTCTTTTACTATGTTGAAGTTTCACTTGGACTTTGCAAAACTAAAAATCTTCATACTTTGTGACCTAAAAAAAAATCTTAAAACAGTTTAATTAAATGTACAAAACAGCACAGTGTCATCAAAATAAAGTCTTTCTTGAAAAAGGTCCCAAGTCTAGAGAGGAAAAAGAATGTATTTCCTGTAGTGAAAATAACTGTGCAGACACAGATCAATTGTAGTAGAATTAATCTGAAGAAAATGTTCTCTTTAGATTTATCATTCTATACCTACAATAGTGAAAAAAGGAGATTTTAGTTTAATTTCTCCTGAAAATAAACCCTTAATTTCATGCACTCATCATAATAATCAATCCTCAATCTAAGTATGCTTCTTTTATAAAGACATTCCTTCTATATAAACAACAGAGAAACATTTAAAAATCCTTCAGGACAGCTTTTTAGAATACTCTCCCTTTTTGCTTACTACTGTGCTAATATGAAGTTAGCCATTTTGTTTTAACTATATTTCTTTTATAAAAAGCTCACATGGGTTGTTGTGGAAAAGATCCTACTATTCCTGAAAGACATTAAAATATAAAGCTGATATTCCTTACAGCTTCCTCCATGCAAACACCCATTACACGCACCACACATAACCTGTATGTCTTGACAGCAAAAAAGTAATCTGACAGATAGGACAACCACAATGCTAGCAATAGTTGGTACCATAGTAAGAATGCAATGAAATAATAAAAATTCATATCATATCATACTGAAATAATCTGCACAGTATAGAACCACTTTTATTAACAGCTGTTTTAAGAATAATTACTAGATTCATAATTTCTCCACTTCTCAACTCATAAAAAAATTATGCCTTTTAAGCCATTAAGCCATTTAAGAACATGTAATGCATGTTCCTTCCATAAGCTGACTCTGAATCTCAACCCCTTTTTTTGCTATATAGATTACACTTCTAAAAAGAAAAATTGGTTCTTCAGCCATAATGAACAACATAACGTAAGCAACACAGACTGGCTTAACCAACAGTAAAGGAGGTTGAGATCTAGAGGGATGCTCTTGTTTGCTGGTCCCACTTCACAGAGGTATTTCGGTACATTGCAACTTTTATCTTCATAGTATAATTGAAAAGTGAGAAATTATTATAACTGTTATTCTAGAAATGAAAGAGTGACTAAGGGGCTATGTTTGAAAGGTACTTAGGTGCCTAAAGATGCAGATAGGCATCTACAGTACTTTGGCTCTTAACCTAATTAGCAGATTTAGTTGCAAATTCTAGCCTTGGGCATCAGTGTTTGATAGCTGTGTTGTCTATTAAATCACCAGAATATCATTACAGCTGTCTTTCTGAGTTTCATGTTCAGTGTTTAAAAGTAATTTATATATAATATGCCAAAACAGCGAGAATAGACTTAAAGTGAATAAACATGAACAATTAGCACATAGCAGGCATTGAGGAAAATCTTTCTGTTCATGAAATTTTTTGAGAATAGCAAAGATATCTTAGACTCAGTAAGTTGTTGACTTCTGGTAGGAATTAAGACACGCTGCTTTTAACAACATGCATTAGTTACTTATTATAAAATTTTTTAAAACACCTCAGCTCCTAAAATTATTTGATGATGGTAGAGGTGTCTGCTTCATCTTTCCACAATATATTGTTTAATATTGAAAATTAAATTTTGCTGGAGAGGTGCAGCTGGCAGAGATTAAAATGCCTGTTTGCTTTGTGACAGGTACCAGCAAATTGGGTCACATGGACACCTCTGGGGAAAGTTGGAAGGTGCAGGAATCTCTCCTTCTCTGAGACTTGCACAGACTGTTCAACTTCTAGAAGGCTGCAGAGTGCAAGTGAAACAGGAGGGAGGATGACAAATGCAGCATGTAGATAGCCTGCAGCATAAAAATAAACAAGAACCTATCAAGGCCTCAGATGTGAGAAAAAGTCTAACTTTTCTCTGAGGATCAAGCATGATCAAACCTACTGCAACCCAAAAAGCCACTGAAAGATACTGGAGAGCGAACAAGATGGAACCAAAAGATTTGTTCCTCACTATGCAAAGTAGGGATTTCATTTCAAAGCTTTTATTTTTATCCAGTTTCAACCAGGAGATCTCAGTGGTTTTGTACCAAAAAGAAACCCGTAATGTTTTAATACTGGACTTGGTATACATTTAGTAAGCTTCTCTAACTTCAGTGCAAACATGTGTCAAAAAATAACTTCAAAGGTCTGGCTCTCACAAGTTTTCCTTTACACTTCCCAAAGGGAAACAGCAGTCAGACCCTAGGTACTGCTATGAAGGAATGACAAAAGCCCAACTGCTCAGATGGCATTCTTCTACAGCAATGGCAGAAGCTTGTGGGCCAAGCCTGAGATACAGACACCCATCTGCCCTGTGCCAGCTGCCAACTACAACATCTACAAGAAGACATGCTAGATCCCTGGAGAAGGCTAGGAGTTCATTACAGTTGACATCCATTTTATAAAAAGCACCATTATTAGCTTTTGCTGATATGTAAAGGGAATGGCAACAGTACTGAAAGTTTTCTCTGGCCATGGAATTATAGAATCACCTAGGTTGGAAGAGACCTTCCAGAGCATCAAGTCCAACCATAAACCTGACTCTGACAAGAACCATCACTGAACCATTTCTCTAAGGTCTACCCATCTCATCTGTCTACCAAACTCACAGTGGGCAGACATAAAGCTGTGTGTGAGGCTGGGGGTGTTAGCAACACAGAGAACTGCCCTGGGATAAAAGGAGCCTTACTGGCAGCACTACTAACATTTGCAAAAACCTGTAGCTTAACTTTTTAGTGTCAGAAGTGAGAATGTAAACCTCACAAAGTCACAAGAGAAGTTCAGTTTAGGGGCTGAACGGTGGCTGCCCATTGCCATTTTATAAAACTCAGTATGCCCTGCCAGCCCTCTTGTAAGTCTGTTTCATATCTGCCAGCCCTCCTCAGACATCTCGCATTCACAAGGCCACAAAAAAAGGTCATCATGTGTAGGCACTTGAGTCTCACTCTCCATGTATTTCAGAGGTATTTCTAAGAGAGAAACTGGTCTTTGGGTAAACAAAATGTTCATTTAAGATAATTACAGTTAAACGTGAATGCAAGTATAATTCTGCCAGTATGGACTGTTCCACATGGGGGGCAGTAGAGTGGGAAGGGATGGAGAAAAATGTTCAGTAACAGCACTCTTGCCAGAGCTTTTTTCAACTCTTACATCAAAGACATAAAAGGAACCACTAAACCAGAGATTTGGCTTTCTAATGCAGTAATTCCAGGGGCAGACAAGAAGCAGCTTCATGATTGTGAACAAGCTCCAAGCATAAAATTTGCCATGCTGGCTTGCTAGTGGTAGAGATGAGCATAAAACTTAATGTAGAAACCTGAGAGACTGACTCCCAGAGATGACAGCTGGTGGTAGACAGGAACCAGGCAAATGCAGACAGGAAAGTGTTACCAGAGAGGCAGACAGGATGGCAGACGTTGCAGGCTCCATACTAAACTTATTTTTCTTTGGGGCATGTGGCAGATTTGGAACTGTTCTGTTATTTAGAAATAGTGTGCACTAACTTAGTCAGTAGAGTGTTTTTCTTCTTCAGCTTCAGGTTGTTTATTTCAGTGACAGTTCATCTGGAAAAGCAGGCAGAAAGAAAAAGCATAGCAAAATACACACTGCTACTTCAAGAGTTAAAAGCTAGTGCCAGAAGAGATAGCTTTGGTTTGTTTTCCAACCGATCTATAGAATCAGTTCTGACCCAGACAGGCAAAGCATGCAAATATTGACAGATGTAAGAAAAAGGCAAACACTACCCCAAAAAAAAGCCTTATGTTCCAAAACTTTGTCATATTTACTAATAGGAGAAAGCCAGTAGTGAGTAACATTTATGCAAAGTCTGTGTTCCCTAACTCCCTTCCTTTTGATAGGTTATAAGTGCCTTTTTCAAACACAATACAGTATAAAGTGCAGATTCCAAAAAAAACCTGTAAATAAGTCAGTCAAAAAGATAATGGATAAAAAAGAATCAAGAAAACTGAAATCCCACTTTGAGGTACAAAGTAGTCACATCTTTTCCAATGAGAATAAGGTACACGCAAATAGCTTTCAGCCAGCTTTTCTCTGCAATGAAGCATGGATATGATGTGACTACGATGCTATGCACCCTTAAAGTTTCCTAAATCCAGGTGTGAAACAGATGGCTAAGTACAGGAAAGAAGCTGCAGCTTCTACTGCGGTGGCATCAACCTGGCCCCAGCATCTTGAGGAATTCTAAAAAATAAAAAAAAAAACCCAGAACTTTTCTGCAAACTAGTACTCTGATCCCTCCCCATCGCTTGTCCACCTTTCTTTCACATGGTGGGAGTGTTTCATGGAAGAGATAAACTAACAGAGCATAAAACTGAGCACCGTGAATGCTAATGCACAAAGCAGCACTCTCCAAGATTCCAGATAGGAGGCAGCAGTATTATCAGTAATCACCCTGAGGTACCAATAACCTGGAATTGTCTTTTGAAAATACCAAGACTATGACTTTGGTTTTTGTTCACTGTGACCTGGGTGTGTAGCGCAGTTGGGAGAGCACCAGACTCCTAATCTGACAGTCAAGGGTTCAAGTCCCTGTCCAGGTATGAAGCTTGCAAGAGGTGGGCTGATGGTTGGACTTGATGATCTGAAAGGTCCCTTCCAACCTAGATGACTATGACTATATTTATCCCAATGGACATGCAAAAGTCATTCAGCTCACAGGGTGTAGGTATAATTTCTTCTTTGGTAAAGGAGGTTACAATGAAAATGAAGCACAGGAAACAGTCAGCCTAGTGTTCTGGTGATAAGTCTTGTTTGAAATAGTAAACAGACTCCTCTCCTAGGTCCTCATGAACCTATAACATTGCTTGAAGCCCTGCTGAACTTTTATTCTCCTTACTTCCCTGGGTTGATTGAAACACAGCTTTTGGAAATCTCTTTCTAAAGCCTCAGATTAGAAACTTACTTTCTCCAAACATGTAACTAAAGGATACAATATATATGGAGTAGAAACAAAAAAAAAAAAAGAAAAGAAAAAAATCTTTAATCAAACTCTAAAAGATAATCAAAGTAATTTAGTTAGTGTAGAATGATGTTAAAGAGTAGATAAAACTACATACAAAACATCTTTAAACAGGCTACAATAAGGCATTATCCTTCCAGTGATGGCAAACATCACTAGAAAGGCATAGTCCTGCCTGGTGCCAATCACACACAGCACTTTATCAGAGGTTAAAGACAAATACAGGTGGCAAAAAATGCTCCTGGGACAAGGAATAGGGTGTTCAAAATAGCATCTGTGAGAATCCTTGGTTTTAAAAATACTGTTTATCAAAAAGACTGTACTAAAGCTATATATTGACTCCTAGTAGTCTTTGAAAAAAGCTGAAGTGTGGAATTTTGGAAGTTTTTAAAATTACAAGGCACATAGGCAATTCACTTGCTGGAATCATGAACATAAACTTTGGTTTCATCATAAAATATTTTAATACAGGCACCTTATTTTTTCTTTTTGTGTTATCATAGAATCATACAATCAT
>VZTY01010442.1:0-18221 GCA_013400935.1 Turnix velox | reverse complement strand
TCCAGTGTCAGCACTGCCCTGCCTCAAGTTAGGGAAAGTGCGCAGGAGAGCTGAGAAGAGAAGCGATCACCAGGAGAAAATTCTCCTTTTCTACTCTACACATATAGTTGATGCTATTTCTACTTATTCTTCTGCACATAATGCAAGTCCTTCAATGAGTAATTTTTTTAAATCAAAATCCATGAACTTGGGGGTTGGAACTCGTTCTTTAAGGTCCCTTCTAACCCAAACTATTCTATGATTCTATGATTCTAACTTTTTTATTTAAAAACTTCTGCCTTAAATGTTTGGCTGAAACCTTTTAATGCTTTTGAAATAATAAATATATTCAGAGTGATCACTTTATGATTTATAGGTTTTTTTAATATTAAAAATTGAGCATTTTCTTGTGGAAAATCCTACTTGACAAAAACCTATTTTTTTTACATTTGGTCATTCTCTTTTTTTTTTTGGCAGCAGTATTTATGAAAATTCAAAAACTCAAGACATAAATGAAGTCTTGGGCTTACCAAAGAGCTGGATACTATCACAGAGCACTCCATCAGGAGATGTTTCAGGTAGGCAACTCTTCTGGGTTGACTCTTTGGTGTTCAAACCAGCCTCAGCTGGCTGCAAGCTCAGCAAAAGGGTTTCACAAAACTTGGATGTGGCCACCAGGCTGCTGATGTCCCTGTACCCACCCATGCGATGCACATTTGCCTCTGAGAGATGTTTGGCATCTTAATTTCTACACAGACCCAGAGTGGAATGCAAATGCCTTCAGTGAGCATCATCATCACACTGAGTCTGACAGCAGGGAAATCTTTGCACCTCGCTGATGACAAAGCAAGATGTTGTTTAGCCTGTGTGATGCTGATGGGAAAATTAAAGGGTAGCAGGGATTCATGTCTCTCATTCATAATTGCTTTCAAGTATACTTGAAAATACAAATTGGAGGACAAATCTTGAAGGTTACTGGGCACGCACAGTGTCCAGGGTAGCCACTGGCACCTGTAGCTACTTCTGACTCTGCAGGATCTGACCTAAATAAAGTAGAAATGTCAAGCAAATCAACTGAAAGTCTTGATGCCCTAACTGCCCTCAGTCTAATTGTGTTTATCAGCAGAGTGGTGCTACATCTCCTTTGCTCTTGATTTAGGAAACCCAACTTATCATTGTCTCAACAGCAGCTTTGAATGCCCCAAGCACCCAAATAAATCTAGTCATGGGAAATCCTTCCCCTCCATCATTTCACTTCATCAGTGGAGGAAGAAGCAAATGTATGGTGCTGCTCACCAGAAACAGGGAGGAAATGACCCACAAGGGAATGAGACATCCTTTCCACGGTGCATCTTTCATGCATACTTTATCTTCTTCACTGCAAGATGATGAGCCCAGTGGGTCCTAAAGATTCAGACACAATGGCACAGTATGAAGATTAAGTCTAGGGAAAAAAAATTGGATTCCACTTCCTCCAGCTCTGAAAAGAGCTGATTTTTTTCTGTTAAAGAGAATTTTCCATCGAGTGTTTTCCATTAAAAATTGCTTCCTGTGGAAAACCCAGATTCTCATTAAAAGAGCATTTTCACAGCATGAATTCATTCTTTCAGGAAAGGAGTGTGCTTTTCATTAAAACTCCCAAGCCCTGGGTTTAAAATACTGGGTAAAACATTCCAGTGTTCCAATTCCTCTCTCTTTTGGGTGCAAAATTAGGAGTTTTATTGGGAATTCACTCCTCTGTTATTTTTTAATGCAAACTTCAAACCAGAGCCTTCTGGGCACCCATGGGGTGTGATTGAACCTCAGCAGTCTCAGCTTGGGTCCTCACCCATGAGACCCCAGGGCAATATTTAGGGTTGGATTGAGCAAGCTCCTAGACCTAGCCTGAGATCCTTTAGGAATGTATTTGTGCTTAATCTTCTCTGCTGCTGTCCTGGCTTGTGAATTGGTTTTTACTGGGTGATTTCAAACACCCTGCTGTCTCCCAGCTTTGCTTCCTGTCCTTCCTCTGGCCATGCCTTCAGGATGGACCTTGGATTTACATGTGAGCTGTACTGTCTCCTGTTCCTGACTGAACCTTGAATGTCATACATAGAATCATAGAATGGTTTGGGTTAGAAGGGACTTGAAAGATCATCTAGTTCCAACCCCATGCCACAGGCAGGGACATCTTGCACAAGATCAGGTTGCTCATTGCCTCCTGCAGCCTGGCCTTGGATGTCTCCAGGGAGGAGGCATCCATCACCTCTCTGGGAAACCTGTTCCAATGTCTCACCACCCTCATGGCGAACACTCAAGTCCTTTCATTTTTCCCCTCTGTTTGCCTCTAGTCAGGTTCTTTTCCTCCATCTCCTGTCTCTGCCCCACACCAACCTTTTTCCAGCCCATTTTCCCCCAAATCCCCCACACCTGGTCTCCACTGGACACTCCTCCCTTCCCCACCTGTTTCAAATCAGCCCCCTCCACCCTCTCTCCTTGTTAACAGCAGCTGGGCAGGGCAGTAGCCACCATTTTCCTTCCTTTGCGGGGCAGNGGACATCTTGCACAAGATCAGGTTGCTCATTGCCTCCTGCAGCCTGGCCTTGGATGTCTCCAGGGAGGAGGCATCCATCACCTCTCTGGGAAACCTGTTCCAATGTCTCACCACCCTCATGGAGAACACTCAAGTCCTTTCATTTTTCCCCTCTGTTTGCCTCTAGTCAGGTTCTTTTCCTCCATCTCCTGTCTCTGCCCCACACCAACCTTTTTCCAGCCCATTTTCCCCCAAATCCCCCACACCTGGTCTCCACTGGACACTCCTCCCTTCCCCACCTGTTTCAAATCAGCCCCCTCCACCCTCTCTCCTTGTTAACAGCAGCTGGGCAGGGCAGTAGCCACCATTTTCCTTCCTTTGCGGGGCAGGAGGGATACTCCTCCTGGTGTCTCTGCTGCAGGACAGGTCACTGGTGAGTTGCAATTTCCAAGGGGACATGGTGGGAGGAGAGTGGCTGGGGGGTCTGCTGGCCCCCCGCCTGGTTAGGCAGGGGGATGGATGGGTGGGTGGGTGATGGCCTTGTGTTTCCATTTCTTGCCCTAATGCACTGTGGGGTTTGCCTGAGCTCGGATGAAGGTTTATCATGAAAGCAGAAGCACTGTGTTTTAGCTTCGTGCTTCAGCTCAAGGTGATGTGGGTGAGTCTTGCCTGAGTTCNTTTGTGTTTCAGCTCAAGGTGCTATGGGTGCAGCTTGTGTGAGTTCAGCCCCAAGGATGTGGTTTAACCCAGGGATGGGACAGCAGCAGGGCCATGATCTAAGAACAGGGACAGGGAAGGAAAGGGCTTTGTCTGTTGTGGAGATCTTATCTTCAGAGTGCTTGTGTGGCTTGAAGCGCCAGAGCAGACATAGAATTTGTCATGAAAAACTGTCCTGTCATCATACATCCTATTGAAAAGTCCTATCCTGGACTTTCTGTAGTCCTCTTTGGGTATTGAGGTGCTATTATGAGGTCCCTCCTGAGCCTTCTCTTCTCCAGGCTGAGCAGCCTCAATTCCTTCAGCCTGTCCTCCCACTGATTTTCTGAAAGTGACANGTCTTGCCTGAGTTCAGCTCTGAGGATGTGGTGTAGCCCAGGGATGGGAGAGCAGCGGCTCAATGATCTGAGAACAAAGGTGGGGAGGAAAGGGCTTTGTCTGTTGTGGAGATCTTATCTTCAGAGTGCTTTTGTGGCTTGAAGCTCCAGAGCAGACATAGAATTTGTCATGAAAAACTGTCCTGTCATCATACATCCTATTAAAAAGTCCTACCCTGGACTTTCTGTAGTCCTCTTTGGGTATTGAGGTGCTATTATGAGGTCCCTCCTGAGCCTTCTCTTCTCCAGGCTGAGCAGCCTCAATTCCTTCAGCCTGTCCTCCCACTGATTTTCTGAAAGTGACAATGGGACTAGAAGTAATGGATGCAAATTAGCAGAGGGGAGATTTAGGCTGGAGATAAGAAAGAAGCTCTTTCCTGTGAGGGTGGTGAGACACTGGAAGAGGTTGGCCAGCGAAGCTGTGGATGCCCCCTCAGTCCCTGGAGGTGTTTAAGGCCAGGCTGGATGAGGCACTGAGCCACCCGATCTAGTGGGAGGTGTTCCTGTCTATGGCAGGGGGGTTGGAACTAAGTGGTCTTTAAGGTCCCTTGCAACCCAAACCATTCTATGATTCTAAGATCCAGGTTCTGATACTTGAGCAAGCTGGAATTAGGGAATGTAGTTGTGAAGGGGACAGAGAACTTCCCCCAGTTTCTCCAGTCCTCCTTTACTGGGACTGTGATGTCTGTGAGCCTGTTTGTAGTTGTGTTTGAGCACAAGATGATGGTGTGACCTTTGATCTGTGCCTATGAATATCACAGTATAGAAGAGACAAATTTAAAAGCTGGATTTTAAGATCTGTGCATAAGAACCCCTGGTTAGGATTCTTATCTGTTGTATTTGCTGTATTCTTGTGCTTCCTGTGGCCTTCCCAGTGCTTTGATCAATGTGTGCTTGGATCTTCCAAGGGTTTGTTCTCTGCATGTTTGTTACTACATTGGAGTTCTTGATGGTAATTAATTCCAGCATCCCTTTTGTTGATGTTAACATGTGGCAGCTGCAGGAACTAGGTGAAACCATTGGAATTCCACAGCAAAATTCACTGTTGTGGGTAAAACGTTGTGTGATGAGAATAAAAATTATCAGACCATTAGGCTTTTGTAGCAGGCAGAGAGAAGTCAAGGTAAAAAGGAGATGAACAAATTAATTAAACCTAAGAGACAGGCTGCAGGCTCCTTGTTGCTGCACAATTTATAATTAATAGTTAAACCAGGCTAAAGATTTGATACTTTGGGACCATCCTAGGAAATAGTGATTTGTTTTCTGTTACTCCTAGTTCTTGGAGCAGCAGGTAAGTGACTTTTTTCTGACAGCATCTGGGCAAACAGCAGCACGACAGTCTGTTCTTTAAGGTTAAAGGAATGTCTGTTTTAGCAATTTCCTTTGGCAGGAAAGGAGGCATATGATCTTGTTCTATTTTTTTTATTGAAAGGGCACTATCAAACTTTGAATCCCAAGTCAAATTTTTAGCCTGGCTTCCTCAGGAAATGAAGCTTATACAATAACACTGACTCTCTCTGCATGTTGGGTTCTTCTCAATAGCTTTTTAAAGTGTTTGGCTCAGTGTAACTAAACTTGCAAGCAAAGGGAAAAGTGTCAGCTATACTTGTGTTCCCAAAACTCTGTCAAGAGCAGAATTTAGGTGGAAGAAAGTGATGCAATGACTGTTCCCACTGATGGGATGTGGTGAATGTGGCTGATCTGCAGGGGTTTGTCACTTGTGGGCTGGCCCAACAGGCTGTCAGCCCATCAGTGCGCTTGTAACCTTTCCCTTGCCTTGTGTAGTGCACATTTTTACCTTCAGTTTCATCAACCTTACCAATTTTTTTCTTCATTTTTCTCTAGGCTGTTGATAAATGTGTGTTAAAAGGGGTTCAGGGTGTAGCACATTTGCACTGGGACAGTTGGTAGAAGTCTTTAGTCCTGAAACCAAGTTTTCCACTTGGTTCCACTTTTGTGCTTATTCTCTCTTGTGAAAGCACCAGTATAATGGAAAAAATCCAATCTAATGCCACAGCCCAGCCTCTATTTTTCATTTAATCGAAGCCCTTTATAGGGGAGGTATAGAGGAGGCTCAAGGATGACAGAGTTGGAAAAGTGTTTGTATTTGGCTGGCAAAGGCATGAAGAAACCCCAGTGGTAGTGAATTTCCTGGTAAGTTGCTGAGTTTGAAGAATTTAGTATTTTAATTCCTGATTAATCAGGAATTCTGGTGTGAGGCTTCTCTGGCCATTTTAGAGCTAAGGGGTTGCCAAGAGAGGTTGTGGATGCCCCCGCAATCCCTAGAGGTGTTTTAAGTCCAGGCTGGATGAGTCACTGAGCAACCTGGTCTCGTGGGAGGTGTCCCTGCCGGTGGGTTGGAACTTGATGATCTTGAAGGTCCCATTCTATGATGCCTTTGCTCTGGGGCAAAACTTTCACAAACAAAGTGATATTTCACTGCTTCTCCTGCCCTTTGGAGCCTCTCAGTGCTGTGTTTGACATTGCTCTAATTAAATTCCAACACCATAAATTTTAAGCCTATTTTCAGGCAACTTTTTTTCCCCCCCTGCAGCAGAGGATATAGACACATGCAATGATATTGAGCTGAAGGGCATCAAATAAGACAATCTTTCTTTAGAAGATTTCCCTAAACTATGAGATGCCAAGTCTTTGAGAAGCATGGAAGAAGCAAATCCAAAACTGAAAATGAAATGCAGCAGCACACTTTTAAAAGGCAACAAGGGATTGCAAATGTTAATAGGCAGCATTTGAAAGAATGTGATTCATTAATACTGTTATTATGCATATTTTCTTACCATGACAGTTTCATAGTTGTCTATGCAGTGCTTTTATCTGTGTTTTCAAATACCATTAAGGTTTTCATGGGAAATGAAATTCTATTTAGTCTGTTCAGAGCACTAGAAGCTAGAAGGCACAGAGCACATGCCAAAAATTACTGGTTGTATACACTCTCTTTGTGTTTGTAATGAGACTAGTCAAAGTCATGTTAGCTACAGGAGATCTTTAGACTGTTTCAGTTCTCAATGATGAGGACCAAGTTATTCTCTTCTCAGTTTTGGTGCCCTGATAGTGTTTTGTCAAGTGCTGTTAGAGCACTTCTTTCATAATCTACTAATGTGCTAAGCACATCAAAGTTCCTCTAGCAGTGATTCATCTCCCAGCAAAGCAGAACTTGAGGATCTTCTCTAATTCTGTCTTGGGAGTAGGTAGAATTCTTTGATTAATGGTGCATAAAAGGTGAGTATTATGAGGATGGAGCCAGGTTCTTCTCAGTGACCTCCAATGGCAGGACAAGGTGCAATGAGTGCAAGCTGGAACACAGGAGGCTCCACAGAAAGATGAGAAGAAACTTGGTGAGGGGGAGAGAAGAGTGGCACAGGCTGCCCAGAGAGGGTGTGGGGTCTCCTTCTTTGGAGACATTCGAACTCCACCTGGACACCATCCTCTGTGACCTGATCTGGGTTTTCCTACTCCAGCTGGGAGATGGGACTAGATGATCTCTCCAAGTCCCTTCTAATCCCTGATGTTCTGTGACAAATCTGGAATCTGCTCAGATTTATGCTGGTAGAGGTTGGCCCATGTGGGGGGGTTTGCTTCAATTATTTTCTCCATCCACATTGAACATAAGTCACTCTTTGGTGGTAAATTGAGTGTCAATAGAAAGAAAGATGATTTCCCTGCAGATTGCTACATTAAAATTTTTCTCTTCTGATTCAATATTAAACACTAAAATCTTTGAGTTGCCTTTCATGCAAGGTGTCAAAGTGCTCTTTATTCCACAAGGTTTCATCAGAGCTGGTTTAAAAAGAAGAGCAATTGGTTGTGATAGGGTTATATCCCAGCTGAGATGTGCACATGCTGTCCTGTCTCTTATTTTGTGGCAAATAGGAATGTTGCCAGTGGAATTTCTTCTATTGAACCAAGTACAGATGCAGAAAAGGGACACAAACAGTGTGTACATCATTGATTGAATAGTGTGGGCTACTTTTTCGAAGGCTATTCTGTTTTCTTGTGAATTTAACCCTGTCCACCCTGCACAGTGTTTGAAATGCAAATGGCCATTCCTTGCCTGCACCTCATGTGCAAGCACGGGTGCTGGTAGGGAAAAGCACGGGTGCTGGTAGGGAAAAGCACGGGTGCTGGTAGGGAAAAGCACGGGTGCTGGTAGGGAAAAGCACGGGTGCTGGTAGGGAAAAGCACGGGTGCTGGTAGGGAAAACTCTTCTGGGTATGTATGAAATTGGAGGTTGTAGATCACTTTTGATGAAGTGTCCTTAACCATTTGCAAAAGCCATTTCTTCTTGTGAATGGTGACATGCTTCACACCTGATATAAAACTCACTTTTATTGCTGGAGAGTGTCCAGCACAGAGCCACAGAGATGGTGAAGGGATTGGAGCATCTCCCTTCTGAGGAAAGGCTGTGAGTGTTGGGTCTCTTTAGCTTGGAGAAGTGGAGACTGAGAAGTGACCTCATTAATATCTATAAATATGTGGAGGGTGAGTGTCAGGAGGATGGAGCCAGGCTCTTCTCAGTAACCTCCAGTGACAGGACTCAGGACAGTAGGTGCAACCTGGAACACAGGAGGCTCCAAGGAAATATGAGAAGAAATATTGTCAGGGTGAGAGAACTGTGGCACAGGCTGCCCAGAGAGGGTGTGGGGTCTCCTTCTCTGAAGACATTAAAACCCCACCTGGACTCCTTTCTGTGTGACCTGGTCTGGGTGTTCCTGCTCTGGCAGGGGGATTGGACTAGATGATCTCTCCAAGTCTCTTCCAATCCCTGGCATTCTGTGAAAAAGACTCATTGGGAACTTCATTTTGGAAAACTTTCACTGATGAGACTGAGCTGAATAGAACTTATTCATTCATGAGCTTATTTTGTACCAAGTGAGAAGTACTTTCATGACTTGTGCCCCTTTACTTTGCAACTTGGACTCACTGACTCCTTTGTGACTTACCAGTGTTATCCAAATAGCTGTTGCAAGTAGAAAGTCAACCCTGCCAATATGGGAAAAAATAAGGTGGTCTATATAAAATTCAGCACCACAGCAGAACAAAGGAATAAGTTAGTTTCAGCAAGATCAGGAGACTTGTACATGTCCTGCTCTTTCATCTCTACATAAGAGATTTATTGGTGCTAAAAGTGGTGGCATCTACACTTTCTGCCAACTATTTGCCTCTTTATGACAATATATCTATTGATGTGGTTGGAATTTTATGGTCATTTCCTCTTGTGTGGCTTCATTATCATTCATTTTCTCAGGAGGACTGGACTGGCAGTTAGAACATTTTGGGAATGACCTCTGTTCTGTTGCAGGACCTGCTGAGAACAGGACTCCCTTGGGTGCCCCTGGACTTCTTCTCCACATGGCTGCCTCCTCCCATTTGGCTGGCTGTCAGAGCAGACATGGACCATCCACCTAATAAGGTAATCTTGCTTTAATTTGTTCTGATATTTTGTACTTGATGTTCTGTATCTGGTATGTTGGCACAGGTCATCTGGGTGAAAGACCCATGAGTAATGAGGAGACATCCTTCATGGAGCTGTGTATGGAAGCTACACTTAAGTAGCTGTCTTCTTTTGTTGGTTTTGTAATCCATTACAGAACCATAGGGTTGGAAGGGCCACCAAGTCCTACCCTCTGCAGTGACAGGAACATCCTGCACTAGCTGAGGTTGCTCAGAGCCTCAGCAAGCCTGGCCTTGGATGCCTCCAGGGATGAGGCCTCCACCACCTTTCTTAGCAGCCTGCTCCAGTATCTCACCATCATTATGGGGAAGAACTTCTTCCTGATGTCTAACCTAACCCTGCCCTGCTCTAGTTTCAAACCATTGTGCCTCATCCTGTGGCTCCATGCCCTGGCAAACAACCCCTTCCCATCTTTCCTGGTGCCCTTTCAGGCACTGGGGGGCTGCTGTGAGGTTTCCATGTTGCCTTCTCCAGGCTGAAAAGCACCATAATGGTGGTCTTTTCAGCTTCTATGATTTTCTCATGGTTCAGTGTTTGTTAAGGTTTATGTGAGTGATGTAAGGTGGGGCTGCATCATCTTTGAGAGTTTTCTAGTCATGTCAGCTCTGGCTCTGTGGAAGGTCTGAGCCTCTAAATGGTCTGTAGGCAGATGAACCTTGATGTGAAGGTTTTGTGTTCCTTTTCCTATTTGAGAGCACATCAATAACACACATCACAGTGAGGTTTCTGAGGATAAATAGGGGATTCATTTTTCATGGGGAAAATGTAGAGTGAAATAAAATCAGTTAAATGATGAAATATGCTCACCATTTCCCTGCAAAAGTAGTTATTCTGCAAACTGCATGGATAAACTTCATATAAAAAAAACTTGTGAGACTGTCATAATTTTTTTTAATGTAAGATTTCACCCTAAAATAATTGTTGTAAAGATGAAAGATGGTGAGCTCATTTTTTGCTTGAAGTTCAAATTGGGAATGATGACAAAGCTCAGGTTTTCACCTTGCAATTCTCACTAAAATATGTGAACTGAAGACTGAAGGAAAGATGAAATAAGCTCCAAACAGCCTTTTGGCTTTGAAGTTTCTGCCTTTTGAGCCTACTGACTTCTGATGAGAAGGAAGCCTTTCTATCAATTTCAAAATGACAGGCTGTTGGGTTGGCACTGCAGACCTCTTCAACTCATTGAATTAGAAGTAGTGGAGGAGATGAGGTGAAGACTTTGTGAATGTTCTTGTACCCAAATATATTCCATTTGCTAAAAACTATTCAGAAGGGGGCAGGAAAAAAGCCCCAGTGAATTACAGGGGCTATTTCTAGAGAATAAATTTACAATAAATTGGTGTTTGATGTGAGTATTTGAAAAGCAGAAGGCTACTATTTCACAATATTGTTTAGAAAGCTGCATTTTTTTTCTGCCTGTCCATAAATCAAAGTTCATTCCATTGCAGGGCCAGCTTTGCTTTCAAAAGTAGCACAGGACGATGAAGTAAGAGCTAAAACTCTTCCCAGAGGTGCAAATTGGTGCCTGTGTGTTATGGTTTGTTTTTTTTTTTTACAGCGTATTTAATTTAAAGATAGTTTGCTTCAGTTAAATAAAATGCAATTTAGTCACTCAAGGAAATGCTTCTCCTTACCTACTGTGGAAGGAAAATATTGATACAAGATTATCACTAAACCCCACTGGAAGCCAAGTCTTGAAAATGTTGAGAAAAAAGAACTACAAAAATTGAACAACTCCAAATTTAGAATGGGAGCATTTTTCCTTCTGCAACTGCAACTGGAAACCTTTGATTGAAAGTGTTTTAAGGTTAAAAGATATCCTGATCCTGTTACATCAGTCTGTGTGGACTGTAAGAACTACATGGGGGTTAAAACTTCTTCTGTGGTTGCCTCTACTGTCAAATTTTCTGTGGAAAAAATAGAGACTTTAAAACTTGTTGTCTGGACCTTTCATGGATTTCCTAAATTCAAATTTAAACCTTTCTAAGATGGCATTTTTGAGATGCTCCTTCATGAGGCAAAACTGCTCTGCTGAGGTTTTAACTATTGGTATTTCTGAAAATCATGTTATTTTTAAGCATTAGAAGCTGAGGACTAAAGATGGATGGTCATTTTGGAAAACAATTTAAGTCAGAGATTTTCTTGTCATAAGAAATATGTTTAGAGGATCATAGAATCATAGAATGGTTTGTGTTGGAAGGGACCTTCAAGGTCATCTAGCTCCAACCTCCCTGAAATGGGCAGGGACACCTCTCACTAGTCTAGGTTGCTCAATGCCTCATCCAGCCTGGCCTTAAACACCTCCAGGGAGGTGGCATTTACAACCTCTCTGGGCAACCTGTTCCTGTGTCTCAGCACCCTCATGGTCAAGAACATCTTCCTCATGTCTCATCTAATCCTGCCCTGCTCTTGTTTCAAACCACTGCCCTTAGTCCTGTGGCTACAGAGTCCATCCAAGAGTCTTCCTTCATCTGGGAGGCCACTAGATCATTTCGTAGAGTCATAGAATGGTTTGGGTTGGAAGGAACCTTATAGATAGAGTTCCAACCTCCCTGCCATGGGCAGGGACACCTACTCATAGACTGAGCAGAGAAGATTTGTATTACTGATACACTGTGTATGATCAGAAGAATTCCTCTGTAGATTTCCTAAGCATTTTAGAGAACCACAGTTTTTTAAAGGTGATTTTTATTTACTAAGAACAGCTTTGAGCTGATATCTGACTGATACTTCAATCTAACTCTACAATTATCTTGCTGGTTTGTGCCACTCGCAATTTGGTATTGGCAGTAACAAAAATAATGCTTGTGTCTTCACTGAAGTTGTGGGGTTGGTTTTTTTTTTTGGCTTAATTCTATGTGGGGCTTCAAGTTGGTGTCTGACACATGTACCCCTTTGATGTTGTGGCTCTGACTGGCTTTTATATCAACTGTTAAACAGTTAATGTGCTTAATATGATTTCTCCTTCCAAAAGATGAGATTTTTTTCACTTGTGTGCCTTTGAAGTATCTTTTATCCAATTGCTTTTGTGCCTGGTTAATTTTAACACAGCCTTTGAAATGCTAGCAAAAGGGTACCTGAAAAGTTAAAATGATGCTTCACAGCTCCCCTTTTTAGATTGTTTGGCAATATCCAAAATATGGGTTATTTTTCAGTGAGTGTTTGGGAAAGAAGCTGTGCCTTAGCTTGTGTGGTGATGCCTGGCTTAAGTGATCCTCTATAGGAGTTTTTGCATAAGTCTTGGAAGAAAAGAAGGCTCCAAGTGGGGAGACGTTCTCCATCCCCATCAGGCTGGGAATTGGCTTTTCTCAAGGTTTAGTATGAAGCTACACAGAATATTTAGAGGTGGGGTATGTTCTCAGTCATTCAGAAATGCAAAGCAGAGGTTCTCCTCCCCCTCTACTCTGTCCTGGTGGGACCACATCTAGAATATTGTGTCCAGTTCTGGGGCCCTCAGTTCAAGAAAGACAGTGAACTGCTGGAGAGATCCAGAAGATGATGAAGGGATTGAAGCGTCAGCCTCTGAGGGAAGTCTGAGGGAGCTGGGTCTCTTTAGCTTGGAGTAGAGGAGACTGAGAGGGGACCTCATTCATGTCTACAAATATGGAAAGGGTGAGTGTCAGGAGGATGGAGCCAAGATCTTCTTGGTAACCTCCAATGACAGGACAAGGGGCAATGGGTGCAAGCTAGAACACAGGAGGTTCCACAGAAATAGGGGAAAAAACTTTGTCAGGGTGAGGGTGACAGAACAGTGGCACAGGCTGCCCAGAGAAGGTGTGGGGTCTTCTCTGGAGACATCCAAACCCCACCTGGACACCTTCCTGTGTGACCTGATCTGGGTGTTCCTGCTCCAGCAGGCAGATGGGACTAGATGATCTCTCCAGGTCCCTTCCAATCTCTGACATTCTAGGATTTGATGTGTTCTGCCAATGCATATCTGTGAGGCAAGCAACTCTTAACTGAGCCATTAAATGCTCCTCCAACTTCTTTTAAGTATCAGAATGTACCTTCTCTTAATTCTTACAGGAAGGACAGACAAGAGCAGTGTACTCAATGGCTGAGCAATTCCTCCTCTGTTTGCAAAGACACAGCTCAACTTTTCTCTTGTCACTTGTTAGGAAGAAGAACACAGACAGCTGCAACCACCCTATTTAACAACTGAGTATAGGAATTTAGGGATACTCCCTTAGAAACTTCCACTCATTAATTTTGCAACAGCAAATTGGAATTTGCATTTTTATTGTTCTTTTATCCCAGGATATCTTGCTGAACCTGGTCAAAACTTTGTATGGAAGAAAAGACTTCACACACTCCTCGTGTGATGACTTTGCAAACAGAATCCCATCTTTTCTGGCCCAGATAACAAATAGGTTTATGCATATTCATTTGCAAATGAAGCTCTGCTTCTGTAACAGGTTACTGTTGGAAGAGGAAATTATGATTTTACTTATGTTAGTGAGAGGTTACCCAATGACCAAGCCATGGGAAAAGCATTAATTGCATTCTTTGTTGGAATTCTACTTTGCTGGACAACGTATATCCTTGAAATTAAATTGGAAGCCAAATAATGGACACATGAATGATGGTAAATGTGATTCTATGCAGATTTTCCTTCTACACTGCACTAACTATTAATGTATAAGCAATTGGTAGCCAGCTGGAATCATCAAAGAAGTAGGTGGTAGATTTTGACAGCAGAAGCAGCAGAGTGGAGAACTCCTGATGAAGGGATTGGAGCATCTCCCTCATGAGGAAAGACTGAGGGAGCTGGGTCTCTAGCTTGGAGAAGAGGAGACTGAGGGGGGAGCTCATTCATGTCCATAAATATGGAAAGGGTGAGTGTCAGGAGGATGGAGCCAGGCTCTTTTCAGTGACCTCCAATGATAGGACAAGGGGCAATGGGTACATTCTGGACTGGAACACAGGAGGTTCCACAGAAATGGGAGAAAAAACTTTGTCAGGGTGAAGGTGAGAGAGTGGGACAGGCTGCCCATGGAGGGTGTGGGGACTCCTCTGGAGACATTCAAATCCCACCTGGATGCCTTCCCAAAATTTGAGGCAGTCTTGCACTATAATGACACTGAAAATTTACAGGCTGTAATGCAAACTGGAGAAGAAATCTGAGAGCTGAGGGAGTTGGGGCTGTTTAGAAAAAAGGAAGCTGAGGGGAGAACTTGCTGCTTTCTACCAGTAACTGAGAGGAGGTTGCTGGGAGATGGGGCTCAATCTCTTCTTCCTAACAGGTGATAAGACAAGAGAAAATGGCCCCAAGTTGAGCCAAGGGAGGTTTATACTACATATTAGGAAAAACGTCTATGTTGAGTTATGGGGCATTAGAAGAGGCTGCCCAGGGAGGTTGTTGAGGATACATCCCTGGAGACCTTTAAAATATAGGTAGACATAGTGCTTACAGATACAGTTTAGGTTAGTGATGCCTTTTGACAGAGTTAGGTTGATGGTTGTACTAGATGATCTGAAAGGTTCCTTCTAACCTTGGGAATTCCATGACTTAGTGGTAAAGTGTAACATAATTCAGGAAAGCTGATTTTTCCTGCCAGTTGTGTGTGCAGATGTCAACAGATGTGATGTAGAGCACAAGGAAAAGTTTTTATACAACTTCTTACCACTCTCTTTTAAACAATGCTCATGGATGTATTCTATCTAGCTCCTGAAGCTCTGCTTTCACTTTAGAAATTGCTTATTTTTGCATTGTTTGTATCCCTTTGGTTTTTCCCTCTCCATGAATATTCAGGGAAATGAGTCTACTGCCAGGAGTGTTCATAAAACAGCAAACTAGAAACTAACTTTAGGGGGATATTGCAAAATTCCAAGAATATGACCATGGGAGTTACCTCCAACTGGGTATGGAGGAGGAATGGTTCCTTGCAGGAGTATTAAGAAACAGACAAAAATTGTGGCTTGTACTTTGTTAACCTCCTTTAGAGAAAAAAAATCTATATTTTTCTTAAAATAATAATAAAAAATTATTTAAATTAGCTTCAGAAAATTCTTATTTTCAACACATCCCCACTGTTATAAATCTGACTATGTCTGTGACATTATCAGTGTGACAAATTTCATTCAGGTATAGGGACAGTGTGAAAGCACATGCAATGCAGCAATAATTACATCTCCAAGGCTGGTTTCCAAGTCTGCTCCATTGCTGTGTGGTTGAGAAGAGCAATAAAAGTCTTAGTGTGCTTTAAATGAGATGCAAGTTCTGTTACTCTGCCAGGTGAGAGCAGTTTACTTGCAACTGGGGCATATTCTGCAGTTTCCTGATGATGTATGATGCAAATATTGGGGTCTTTTTTGATAAGATCTTCTCTGTGCTGTCTTTTTCTTCACAGAGCCCATTTCCATCATATTTTCATAGCAGACAGGATTAGTTTGGCTTGATTGTTTTGTCTTTACTGTTTTGACTCTTTTGCCCCTTTTCTCTTCTAACTATTCATAAAGCTGAATGTCATAGCTTAGCATCCCTTTTTCTTTTATCATCTCATTTCATCTCTGTCCATCAGCATTAAATACTGACAGGTATAAGCCTTTGAATGCTCAAAGCCATTCAGCATCTCCCCGCTGCATCTGCTTTCCTTTGTTACCCATTCTTTCAGTGCTCCTGTCATTCAGATGAGATGCAGCTACTTTTCAGTGCTTCATCTAACTCTGTTTTCAATTTTCTAGGCCATCTTTCCATTCATTTTATGATGCTCACACATCAGCTTTTGCTACCTTGAGTATGTGACTTTGTGAAAAATGCTTTCTGAAGTGAAAACAACTTTGTCACATGGAAGTGAAATCCTCTGGTACCAGTTAAAGCATTCCACCTTTGAAATTTTTAAGGTGGTTGTGTTCATTGTCTGTAACTACTGGCTTTTTGGAGACAACAGCAATCAGAGGGAAAGATATTTGAAAGCTGCGTCAGGTTCTTCTCCCACCCCAAGGCATCACCCATCTTTATTCTTGCCATTCTAGAAATGGGGAGACATCATATTAATGGTCTCAGCTCTTAAAGCTCCTTAGGAGCTAGACCACCTCTTTGTATGTTGTCCTCTTGCACTTGGGGCTGGATCAGTCTTGGCTGTGGAGATCTGGTCCATCAGAGGTGTTTTGGGCAGGGACCCAAAAGAATGGTGGAGCCCAGGTACAGCATGGTTGCTGTCATGGTCTTCATAAAAGCCTAAAGACAGTTCTGAGAGAAAAATTGTGATCCTTTCTGTGCAATATTACAGCGCCCTTGCTAATGCTGCCAGAGACTGGCTAATTTACATGACTTACCCTTCAAAGGGGCAAGATGTGACTTAGTTTGGTTATTTGCTTTTAATTCCTGATCGTCCTGTTCTTTATTTCATGGTGCTGTCTACACAGGTGTGTATGAACTGGATGGAACTTCTCAGCCGCTCTGCTTTAAGGTTCAATGTGCCTCTTGGCTGAAAGTGCTATGGTAAAACTCAGAATTCAGAACAGTCTATGTTGAAACACAACAGTTTTACATTGCTAAAATATTTTTTCCCTTGGACCTTGGAATCCTCAAAGTATTTGCTCAGGCTGCCAACTTAAACCTGTTTTCCTAACCTGAGGAATCCTACTTATTACTTTGTCTGACACCTCAGGCAATGAATTTCATGGTAATTATTGTTCTTACCCTTTGTTTTCTTCCCTCATATTATATTGCCTGACATGTCCTATAATTATCCACTAAAGCTTAAATATTATCCATGATTCACTGGTTTCTGACAGAGCTAAACCTTACTCTTCTTTCCCTGTCCGACTGGTGAAGATGCTTGATGTGCTCCACTCCAGCATGATCAGGATGAGGTGAAAGGGACCTCCCTCTTGGCTGATCAATAATTTTTGTCATCCAGTATTAAAGGCATGCTGAATTAATTATCCTGGACTAGAGTTAATGTTGTGAACTACACTTCTATTTTCAAATTAATTAGATGAATAGCTTAATTATTAATGGCAGATGGTGAGGGGCAAGAAGCACAGCTACATTATGTATTTACTGAGTATTATAAAATCCTATTTGAAAACCAATCCTTGAACCATTAGATTACGTTAGCCCAGAACATTGCAGGCTGTGTTGCCAGCACTGTGTTATACAGAAACTTTGACATCTTGAATAAGGTCCATGGAGAAGTTCATCATTATGTCCCCTCCCTGGAGATGTTTAAGGCCAGGCTGGATGAGGCATTGAGCAATCTGATCTTGTAGGAGATCCCCATGGGAGGGGGGTTGAAACTAGATGATCTTGAAGGTCCCTTCCAACCCAAACCATTCTATAATACTGTATTTTTCATCAGTACTGAAAAAAATAAATAGACATAAAGAACTTGAGGCAGTTGGACAGTTAATAAGGTGAGAAATAATTCTGAAATTGAGAAAGCCATCATCTAAGTGAGGCATGTCAATGATAATCTCACCTGGAAAAATAAGTGTTGTTCTGCTGCTTTGTCTCTACAAGGGTTTATCTAAAATAAGATACTAAGAGAAGAATGGGAAACTGGCATCATGGGAAACATCCTTAGATGAAGAGAAAGAACATGAGAAAAGATTAAAAGCAACAACAAGCAGTACGTCTGGCACACAATCAATAAACAATAGAAGACAGGTTTCCATTTATGTTCCTCCTCCAGAGGGTGCAGGAACAAGCAACAGGTAGATAATGAAATGAAAAAGCTGCAAATCCTAAGAGGGGCTTCTTTTTGGATCAACAGTTTGGAGACCCATAGCTACAGAGGGCTGAATAGTTTCTTATTACATTTACCTGTCTGTGAACAGAAGAAAGACATTTTAGTGAGGAAAAACAATTTCTGTGTTTGTTTTGAATGACATCACTTTCAGGATGGCATTCTGGCACATGCTTCACTTAGTGCTGTGATAACAGCAGCTTCCAGGAGAGATGGACTTGTACAAATTTTCAGATGTTTTTCTAAATCTGACATAAGCAAGTCGGGTGTTACCAACTCTCAGTGCAGTTTTTATGTGCCTCACCACAAGCTTCTATTTCTGCTAAAAACAGTAGTTAATACAGATGGGTGGCCAGGGTTGGTGTGACTATTTTTTTTAATAAGGCATCTGTGGCTATTAAGGCTTGATGAAACTCCCACTTTATCCTGAGATACTGACTGGGATGGTTGATGGAATCATAGAGTGGTTT